>CAAKHF010026862.1:16055-36946 GCA_901007745.1 Hippocampus kuda | reverse complement strand
GGGGGGGGGAGACGATTTCAATCTGTCGTCTTAGAAAAGACATTACGAGGTCTTCCCAATCATGCAAATTCCATTTCCTATTCATTGGATCCCATCGCAGATAGCAGGAGGGGAGAGAAGCATTATGTTGACTTAAAAAAAGAAAGGGAATAGCAGACAAGCAATTAATGACATCTGAGCAGAGGTTTCATATCGGCAGCAATCAAAACTAGATTTCACTGATCGGATGTTCTAATATCAGCCAGCCTTCATCCTTTCAAGCCATTTCTTTCTTTGTACAGCAGCCTAAATTACTTTGGCTATATTTTGTGATAATTGTAGCATTGGCACCCGGCATTATGAATGGTTCCTATTACATATTCCAGCTCAAATTGTGGAGGTAGACTTTGAATGTCAGTGCATGTCAATAGCAGCAAGTGTAATGGATTATGGTGGCCCTGCATGATTGATTAGCTTCACACTCGAAAGTCCATCTCTGCAGATCTTTTAACGAGGAAAGAACTTTAATAACTGCATTTGACAATTGAATGCATACTCTTAATTATGCTCGTATTCTAGTTTATCGGGTACTACGATTCTTTCCGTCACTCGCAGATGTGTTAAACAAAGCCGGGGGGAACCCGACAGATGCTGAATTTTTTTGTCTTGGGAGCATCGGGGATTTTGACTCTAAGGTAAAATCAAACAGGAGCCACATTACAACTCACTTTGATGCGATGGCTTCCAGCTGTGGCTGACACATCAGTGATGTACGACTTGTGTGTACATCTGCAAAGACCTCAGGGCGGTCGTATTTCTACGATTTTACAAGGTTGGTTCTGGGCAGATTGGGAGGAACAATGAAATGAAATTTAAAAAGATGTTTTTTTTGTTTGGTTTTTTGTTGTTGTTTTTTTTTCCTAAAGAGACATATTAGGGGAGAGCAGGGCATAAAGAAGTAGAAGTGGAGGAAACCAAACTACTGTGGAGCTCAGCAGGTGCGCACGGCCTAACACTTTAAATCGTATGGCTGCCCAAGACCCAAACCAGATGTTCAAACTTCCCGCACTAAAGATATCCAAGTAAAATTTAATCCTGCCATAACCGAGGAGGTCATGATCTTTCCAGTGTTAGTTGGCCATTGGGTCTGTTTAATTTGGAAGGATTTAGAGAAAAAAGAGATTTAAAAAACACTTAGACATGTTTCGCTGAATTGATGGAGGTCAATGAAGAAAGCATTAAACTGCTGTTTTTTTTTTTTTTTTTGTATTTTTCTTTCTGACATTGAAATTGGAGATCTGGAATTATACAAAACAGTCAAGGCAAGTGCCCTGGTCCCTTCCCAGTGTGCTTCATTTGACAGGGGTCCTTGGATCATACAACCACTGATCCTCCATTGAATAACATTTTGTTGTCCAGTTTGATATGTTTGGGGATAGAAATTATAAGTTGTTTTTTTTTTCTCCAATATTTACGAGAACGCTCCAATGTGGGCCTGCCGCTAGAGATTTTGGCCAAATCTACCCTCTGATACACTGTCATCGTGACTATGACATAACATGTTGCAGTACGTCTGTCATTGCGCGACCTTTTAGATGACTTAAATGCAGTCTCTCACAATCTCTGCGATGAAAGAAATAGAAGACAGAGTGGAGGCCAGAGCCGTAATATTTACGCGTGTCACCTGGAGAGACGTGTCAATTTAAGCCTGTTTCATGCAGCGTGTTATTCCTCGACCTGTGCATTCATTTCCTGTCGGGCTCAAAGCGTTTGTCACCCTGTGTCAGTCACATTGCCGCTTTGTGTCTCACTGCTCGTGGACCTTGCCGCCGCGATTAAAGAAATGTGTTTCCCCCAAACTGTACACTAGCTCACAATGCCCGTTCGTCGCAGCTGACGGGGTCCCAATGTTACCATTGCCTAAGCAATAATGGATTGACTGCATCTTGGCAAAGAGGTGAAGAGGAGAGTGGGTGGAGTCCTGTCTAGCAGAATGTGTCACTCCTCCGTGATTGATAATGAGCTTGTGAAAGTGCAGGGCATCCAGGACAAAGTAGTTGAGAAAAATCAAAGGTGCACTTGATTAAAACAGGACTGCAGGTCAACCTCACTCTCTGCACATGTTTGCTCAGAGGCATTAATCAGCACTGGTTGTACGTATCGGAATAATAAGCACAATGATAATGACGCACTGAGTCCGCACTCCTCTGAATGATTCAGAGTTAGCGGCGTAGTCAGACTCGTGTCGGTCGCAAGAGATCTAGTAACACCACTGCAAATCAGTGAGCAATCAGTGTGCCATATTTACTTATGGTTTTGCACGTTCAACAAAAGCATGATTTGATTAATGACCAGCTGGCCCATGCGAGACATTAAGGACTAGCAAAATAACACTGATAGTTTTTGATTCACTCGTAGTTTATGAGGATGAATCCAAAAATGTCTTACAAATAAATTCTTGGCCACATTGGCAGAAACATTCACACCCTGTAATTTGGAGTCTTCAGCTAACTTAAAGTGGATGCTTTTTGGGTTGTGGGAGGAAGCCGGATGACCCGCAGAAAACCCATGCCAGCGCAGGGAGAACATGGGCATACCTCACAGGAAGGCCCGAGCCAAGATTCAAAACGCCAAACCTCCGAGCTGTTAGGCAGATGCGCTAACCACTCGTCCACTGGGCTGCCAGCCACCAATTTATTGTCAACAATTTGTTTGTAAATTGCTGACATTCAACAATTTTGCAAAGCTGCCAGCCAGGGGAAAAGCATTGGCTTACAATATATAATATCCATATAATTGTCAGACCTTTGTTATATGACACCTTTCACTGGTTGTTGCTTATTAGACAATAGGGGAAATAATGAAAAGGTATCACTTTAACACATCCTGTAATTAAGCTCATGAATACATATTGTATTTTTTTTTCCTTACATCATAAATGTTCACCTTTTGCATCTCATCGACACCCTCAGAAGCACCTCGATGCAGTCGAGCCTCAACCTGGAAAGAAAAAGTGCTGATTTGTCTTTTCACAGCACCTCCACCTGCTCCTTGCATTGTGCATGCTCAAAAACAAATACTTGACACTAAAGTAAGACATTGATAAACATTTGATGGATTCACTGACAAATACTCTCATGGTTCTTTGACATTACGTTAGACTGACGATGATCGCTTTAAATCCGCCTCGTAGAATTCCGTTCAAAGTAATTGAGATAAGCACTAATTGGGGTCAAATACGCTGCTAAATTCCTCAACGTTTACATTTACAAGTAGATGGTAGGTTGACGCCTCCCGGTACCAGGCTGTTAAATCCATTACATCCCTTGAAAAAAAAAAATGGCTGACAGCCTTTAAACCACACAGTACTTGGTGCTGGCCATGAGGTTAATTCGCCAAAGGAAAAAAACAAGTCTATTTTATGTGCTTTTTAGTCACCCATTTAAATAGTCTACGATAGTGAGTTCTCTTTTCTCACTTGCGTTCTACTTAAAAGACATACGGTCATCTTAACGTTGATTTATATCGACGACTATGGGCCATTGAATCTTGCAAATATAATTGAACATAGTGTGCATCAATAATAGTGAGTGTTGTGAGTTTTTGCCTGATATCGAGTTGAAATGGATGACCGTGTATTTGTTATGAGTCAAATCACATATCGTTTAAAGGAAGTACCTTGATTGTCGATGCACAGATTATTTTCCATATTATTAGAAAAAAATAAAATCAGTCACTGATATGGAACAAAAAACATAATTCTGTTTAGAGATGAGTATACCAGCAATTACATGAACTCAAAATTTGATGCATGAATGCTTTGAAAACCCAAAATGTTGACCATCCTGAACATTATTCGCATTTGAATTTCACAAGCAGCATTTGAGGAAAACTGTTGTTTCCGTTCCGCATTGTCTCAGTATGATCGCTTGTCACCGTGTCGCATTCTTCCACACAATGTATCATTAATCATAAAGCCACTGACCAAGGATCCGCATTCCACGTCGGATGAAAATAGCTGCCAAGAAAAGGGGGAAAACATGACTTTCTTCTGAAGATAATTAGCAAAAGCAGTGTGGTACGAGCCTATGTTTAGAACGGTCACGGAACCCAGATGAGTGGGGCGGATTGGGTCACCGTGAGCCCACAGAGAAATGTGACGAAGAAAAAGGTCGAAGGGAGGGCAATGGGCAGACTAATGCAGAAATGGAATGCCTTTCACCTTCATTAGTCAGAGTCACCACAGGTTCTCACCCGGTCTTAGTTAGGTAGGACGCCATCACAGCTGCTGCCTTGCATAATAACAAAGTGCAGTAAATGGCAAAAGGCACAGGGTGACGGTTTCTTTGCCAGGAAGTGTCTGTTAGATAATAACACTCTTCACCACTCATTTATTTTCCATGAATGTCCTCACCGTGGGAGAAGGAAGAAACAGGGAGAGACTAAATTAATGTTGTTGTTGTTTTTTGTTTTGTTTTTTAATAACTAAAAGGCTCCATCGCAATGGTTGTACAATGTTTGTAGAAGTCCTTATGTCCCTTTTCCACTTGCACTGCATGCAATTTATGCTTTTCACCTTTCAAAAGGTAGTAGAATGCGACGTGGCTATGCCAAAAGGGTGATGTAAACAACTGCTTGTCACTAATTCGTCAAGTTATATGTCAGTCTCCACTTTGATACTGTGGCTCGTCTGATGCCTTGTCTCCTTTTTGAATAAAATGTGTCTTGTCCTCTTACAGGAGATTTGTTACATACAGGAATCACTCCCGCCATGTTTTCTGTTTTTGTGCATGAAATGTTCAATGTGATGCAAGAAACACAGTTTCACCCTGCAATATGTCAAGTTTTTTTCTTTTGTTTGTTTCTCAATGTTGTCTGCTTGCACTTAAAATGGACACCGCCGCGAGCATGCAAATTTTGCATCTATTTCCAGATTATTTTTCACACGTGCAACTATGAAGGTAAAGTTTTGTGTCCTCCGCTTCATGTTCATGTCAAGAGGGGGTCCTCAGTTTTCACATTTCACCTCTAAGATTTTGTGGATCCAAACAGTGAACAAGGGTCTCTATCACAAAAAAATCGACACCTGCTGAGTGTTTATTACAATAACCTGCACTTTGACGATGATGGTGAATAGTGAATTAAATTTCATTTTTCACATTTAAGAACTTCTGAAGAACTTCTTTCGACAGATAACCAATAAAAGTACAAATTCAATGAGTTTCAATGGCTCAAATGATTTAAATAGCCACATGAAATTGAAACTAGCGTTGTAATAAAACAGGTGTTAAGTCATTGCGATGACAGTAAAACACACCGTTTAGTGAAGCGACTTTTTTTTTCTTCGTGTGCATTTATGGATCGTTTTTATGGGAGTCTTTTATTGCTGCAGCTGTTGTTTTCCATGTCAGTTGTTTTAAGGCGTGAAGAAAGATCCTCTCCCGTCACTGGAAACTCTGACAGTGGGATGATTAATAATCCCTGTGAATAATCTGTGAGACACACAATCTCATTCAGCGCCAGAGTGACACAAACTTCCTCGGTTGAGATAAAGCACAATGAAGTATTACGAGCGCCAGGAAGAAAAAATGTGCAGGATGAACACCCTATTACATACTTCAAAATGTTGGATTTGATCTGCCTGATCAAAGGCAGTATCATGGACTGAAAAGCCATATTGTGGCAATGATATCGGTCGGGCCCTTAGGTCAAAACGTGAAATATCTCATCAGATTGTAATGATGTCATCCTGACACTTCTCACAGCTTTAGCAGGTCATATTTGCACAGTTTCGGAATACAGTTTTGGTCGACTCGTATAAAGGGACCTGGAATGTAACTGTACTTTTATTAGTCACGTGCGCAACATAAAGCAAAATGTGTTAGAAAGTGCAATGTAAATATGAGCCTGGGTGTTTATCTGAATGATAATTGTGATATTATGTGACCAGCTGCAGCTGTGAGCATATATACTCCATCAGACGCGACGGAATTGTGTGTGACAGCAGCCAATCAGAATCCAGCGTTTCCTTAACTCTGCAAGTTGAGGTAAACAGAATCCTCCACCAAATTAAAGAATAGGCGGGAAACAGAAAGTCATCATAACACTGACAGAATGTACAGCAACGCACAGCTGACGGGCAGTCAAGGATTGCGTGGCGAGGTATCTGCATGGAGTAAATGAAATTGTTGTGCAAGGTATGTCGTAAAAAACAAGGCAACAAACAAGTAGCAGCCAAGCGATGAAGTGGAAAGCAGGTAAATGCGGGCAGAGTTCACACTGCCTGCCCACGTAAAAAAAATGAGAAGTTTAGCCGCCACTAACTGGCCGTGCAACCACCGATCCAAAGCAGCAATCGCCGGTGTCATTGTTTGCAAATAGCATGTTTGCAAATTGCAATGATGTTAACATTGTACAGATGATAATAACTTTATAACTTTAAAAATGAAGTTTACATTCGAAGGTGTATTCATTATTCCTGTGGGATTCATTTTTAGATGTTTACTGTGTTACTTTATATTGTTCAATTAAAATGTTCAATTACTCTGGTTATCTTTGTTTTCAGTCCCAAAGCTCATAGATGATGTCTATAAAAGCTATGTGACGAATCTCTACAACAGGGGTTTGAAAATCAATTTTGTCGCAGGCCACATTCTCGTTACCGGTTCCCTTGGATGGCCATCATGACTGTGAAACCATATAAGGAAGTCAATAATGAAGAATGGTTTATTCAACGATAGTTTAAGATACTGTAATGTGGGTTTTGGTAAAAGGAATACTTACAATATCTCTCATATATTACATACGAACATTTGAAATGTTAGTCCAAATTTTAGCCAGCATCATAGAGTTTGATTTGCTTTCGCTGGCCACGTAAAATGATGTGGCGGGCCAGATCTGGCCCCCGGGCTTTGAGTGTGACATCTGTGCTCTACAATGTCTTTTATATACATGTGATTGATTTATTGTTACTTACTCGTATTTTTTAAAGTGACCCTAACACTATCTTGTTTAGTTCTTTTGTCAAGGTTCACTTGTAGTTCTGGCAGTATAAAATACTCAAATCTCTCACTCGGCAAATCCGTAAAATGTTGTAGGTTCAGTTCCTTCACTGTATAGCACATTCGCCCCGGGGTTATATCAAGTGTGCCCTTTTTGCGGTACTCTATATTTGAAGACAATTCCTAGATCCAACAGACCTGCTCTCCTCTGAGGCCTGCCCCAGATGAAACAAAGCATACACCTCAATAGGTCTCCATAGGACTGGCCGCTCTCAGGCTGGCGCTCGGAAGATTGACAAGTGAGCATTATTTTTCACTGGAAAGTGGCAGGCAGTCCCTTATGTGATATAGAAGCGTGTCAAGGGCTGCTCTCTGGCTACCTCTTTGTGTGGATTCTCTTTTTTTTTTCCTAACAACTCTGCTCTTCAAGTGTGCCTTTGAGCATTTAAATGATCAGAAAGTGCAACGACGCTGTCGGCCCCCGTGCTGTCAAACGTGGACGGATATGTTTCAGCAAGTAAAAGAGACGGACATGAACAATATACACACTCCGCTGACCCATACATGAACACAAGCGTTTGCCCAAAAGTCCAGCGTTGCTTTTCCAGACAGGCAAACCCCTCTCGGCATATCCGCCAGCTGAGTCGGGCAGAAAAGTGGAAAAAGGTGCTCCTCGGTGGAGATGCGGTCAGTCTTCAAGCTGTCCAAAGCTTCAAGAAAGAACAAAGGGTAAACAGCCTGCCTTTTCAAAATTTCAGTTTGACTTACCAGTATTCATCCACTGTTTCAAATAGCAATGAATATCTTATCGGTGTCTAATTTTCAGTGTTTATATGCTATGAAATTCATTTTACGCAGCACGCCTACGTCGAGTCAAAATCCGAACACGTTGGTCCCTCCAGCTCAACAAGTCACACAAGGTAAGAAAACGCAAACACTGACGTTCGGCAATTTAATATATTGTTGTCTACTCATTTGGCAGTAACAGCTTACACCAAATAATACCCATTACATGCACACGCACACACACACACACACACACACACACACACACACACACACACACACACACACACACACACACACACACACACACACACACACACACACACACACATCTCTTTTCCTTTACACACAAACAAACACACTTTCTCCTGATTACGTTATGTACGTTATCCTACATACAGTAGGCCTATTCCGCATTATTATTTACTGTATTGTACGAACAATTTATGCAGTTGGAGATACATTCCTTTTTATGTGATCCAACAATAAAAGACGTATTATTCACTGCACTTAAGGCACCTCAAGTTTTGTGGAGCCTTGTTTAATCCCTCTATTCGATTTAGGAATGGGTCTGTCAAATGGGTTTTGGGTTTTTTTAATGTTGTCTTTTGTTGAGTTTTTACTACACAATACTTGTCACTTTTTTTAAAATCTCAGACCAACAAATAAAAACTAGCAGACGTGCACGAAACACATTAAAACTGACTGAATTTTAGAAAAAAAAAAAAAAAAACAATTACCACATCGCAAAACCACCTTTGCTGTCTGAACCAAATGTATTATTCTAATGCTATGCTAATGATGGCTCTAGATTGTAATGTTCTGGTTGCTGTAGCAGGTGCCACATTCCGACTCAGGCATTTCCAAGTAACCTGATTATATACTGTATGTAGGACTGCCAGGACCTGCCAGGATCACTATATTTTTGCTTTAAGGAGTACTATTAATGAACTTGGCCTGCAAGCCATTAAAATCCTGTTTTCTCTCAAGTCAGACGGAGAAACAGAAAATGTCTGTTTTGGGAGGAAATACCTTGAGAAAAGTCGATATGCCCACTGGCCTCCGTCCAGCTCTGGCCACCGCACTGGATATCATAAATCATCTGGTTGATTTTAATGCACGCAGCTATTATGACAGGATTTTTTTTTTTCCTGTCCTCGAAATTATTATAATACATTCATGAAATCTGGAACATTTACAGTTCTTGTGTGACTATTATTGAACAAATACAAAACTGAGCTGTGACTATTGGGTGATTTTTTTTTTCCTTTCTGATTTTAATTTTATTTTTTTAGATGAGTATTGTTCTTGTTTTTTTCCACATTAACCATAGGCTATTCCAAAATCTTCAGAGGAGGTTTAATTCAAGCTGAATGTGGGTCAGCGGTGCTTCATCTAAGAGTGTCGTTAGGTCATCCTGTCACCTGGGAATGTTGTTAAGAAAATCTCATGAAGCAATATCCCCATACGAGATGTGAAGCTTTTCCTGGTCAGCAGAACACGTGTTTGCCTAAGCCTGTGAGATGTCAGAAGGTGCCTTCCTTGGTCGTTTAAAATGCGCTGGAAAAATTGACATGTCGGTCACAAATAGATTCATCTGCTTGGGGAAATCCAATATCCCCAGGAAATCTCTGGGAATCATCCGTTTCACAGCGTGCAACTGATTCTGAAGAGACCTCTGAGTCCTGAAGCGGGATATGGGAGCATTATGGTGGCAAGGATACACAACATTGACATTCTGAAAACAGCCTGTTCATTGGATTTTCACCGGAGTGAAATTGGACAAATCAAAAATACTATATCTTGACAGTGATCTAAATCCTTGGAGCCCTTTTCAAACTATTTGGAAATGAGATGCACTGCTAACTTTCAGTTCAAGTGCCTTCCACATGTCACGCTGTTGACTTTGACCCTGCTGCAACTGTCTTCAGGGATAGATTGGGTTTCATTTGGTGGAAAAGTTCAATTTTGTGGGTCATCTGATGTCTCTTGTATCGTTTGAGAAGTTAATTCCACACCCGATTTTGAGCTCTGAGCTGGCTAGACTTTAAATGAAGAGGGAATACATTTCTCCTCTGAATCTGATGCACAAAAACGTAGGTTTCACACCCTTTGGCTCAACTGAGTTTAGAGAAGGGAACGACTGTAAGCTTCCCATGCATATCCGACACATAGAAAGTGTGAATATGAGAACATATTTACAAGGATCCTCTCAATGCTGGCACGAAATGAAAGCACATCACAAGAACGCAAGGTCCAACATGATTAATCTCCGAATTCTCTTGAAAATAGATGAGATGTGAAATAGGAGGAGGAGAAAGTACAAAGCCAACAGAAACTTAAACATTGCACAGATGACTGAATTATGTTGGGGTTTTTTTTTCTCCTGTGCTGCAAATGGGAATGACATTCAAAGCAATATAAATTCAGTCTGATTATTCTGAGAAACATTTGTCAGCATTTTTTGGCCACAACATTCATCAAGGAGGAGACTCTGTGCTTGGTGGTTGTGCCTTCTCGACAGCATGGGTATACCAGCACTGTTTTTGCCTGGGAGGAATGTCGGCGCCATTTGACTGTCGTTGCTGGACAGCCCCTTGGCGCTTGTGTCTTGTGCCTGTAATGGGCAGCATTTTTCACAGCCCCGCTTTGTTCGGCGGAGAGATCGGTGCTGTAGAACGGTCTGCGGCTGGATTGATGTAAGGCTTGAGAAGCCGACGATGAGAAGAAAGGAGCGTTAGCGCGGAGTGCCGATGCGGATGTGGAAGTGGGAGTTGCGGCTTGGAATTGAAGCGGATTTACATGGGACAGGAGATGTGAGCCAATCTCTTTTTCGTCAATGGACGCTACAGCTTCGTGTTTGCTTTCAAAACTTAGCTTGTAGCTGACGTGTGCACATTTTCAGCATGACGTCTGATTATTATTATCCACTGGTGAAAGGACACTTTGATCCTCTCCTCTTTCATCTATAACTGCTTCAGACAACAAAGTGTATGCAGAAAAGTGGTGAAGATTGCTCGACTGTCTTGTGTCCTATGTGTTGTCTTGTGTTATTTTTGTTATTTTGACTTCAAAATGGCGCCGCGTGAGTGGCTGCCTTTCCAGCAGCTCCTATATGTTGTTGTTCTACTTCTTCCTTTTATAACTTTGCTGCTGTGAAATGGGAATTTCTCCATTGCGAGACTAATAAAGGTTTCTTATCTTATCTTATCTTATCTTATCTTATCTTATCTTAAGACCCATATGACCCATGTCCATCTATTCAAATGCAAGGAACATTGACTTGATGAATAATAACCACATCCAGTCTACTACCACAATGAGACGATGGAGTTTGCAAAGTCCTCAATTCATAAAGAAATAATGTTTTGCTGCCCATTATTTGATCTTCTTAAAAACATGGACAGCAACAGCTTTGGAAGGATCGAAGACACCGCACCCATTAATATTGTGCTCAGGAGTGCACTTTACTTGGATGAAAGGCTGGATATTTAAGGCATTGCCCTCGTTTTATGCCAAGAGGGAATGGAATTGAAGTGCACTGAGGAAATGTTGCACTGTCATATTTACTCGCCAGAAATAAACGTTTTTTTTTTTTTTCAAAGGGTTGGAGTGTGGGTCGCTTGCACAGTGACCGAAGACAAAATGTTAGTTTGAGTGAGTTACATCATATCCAGACTGTTCCACTCACGAAGCTGCTTTAGGTTCCAAATATGTGCATTTGTCATGTTAGCTAACGCCGGCATGCAGTGAAAGAAAATGATTGCATAGTCACATACTCCGCGTTGGCAGAACACCGTTATGAATAATATGATGGGGGGAACTCACATTTATCTCCCACCAGTCTTATCATCTGTGTCTTGCTCTCAAGTGCGAGGTAATGCTACACAAAAGCAACAGAGAGAAAAAAAAAAAAAAAATGAACAGATGATTTTACAGCTGTGTGTCTCTCCTGCTGGGTTTGCATGTGCAGCATTAATCTGTTCACGGTGGGAAAAACACAGTCAACACATGTAGTGGCGGACTAACAAACATGCTCAATATACGTTCAGCATAAGATGCTTTCAACTAGTTGCTAATTGACCCAGGTCTCTGCAGCTCTTTTGTCTCTGTTTATTATTCCCTTTCTTTTACTCTTTCTTTGCCACGTTCCATGTCTCTCTTCACATTCGCCAAAGTCCAATTTTCCATGTTCTGGCGCCACTTATACTCAAGGCAAACATAGTGGGGTAGTATGTGTTGATGATTGTCGGCAGCGGTCATTTATCATCTGTCGAGTTTCTGTCCTCCGAGGAGGTAAATACACCCTGTGAATTATGGTTGTTTGAGTCTGCAGGCGGAATTTCATATGACAGCCTGCAGAAGGCTGTGACAAAAGTGTTCATGAGGAAATAGTTGATCATAGCCGTGATAAACATTGTCCATCACACATGAGTAGAGCAATTGCTTGACTATTTAGATGCAGAAGCGTTTGGATTGGATACGTTTTGGAGATAAATTGGAAGTGTGGAAGGTGATATTTCCACGCGATGGCTGAAAACCTGACATAATAGGCACACCGTTGTTTCTCGGGTTATTCTGGTCAATCCATCCATGCAGTGGTCATCTGATTGTGTTCAGCCTTTGCAATTTGAAATGGTGTTTTAAAAAAAAAGGATAGTTTACTTTATATCCCTGGATTTTCCATGGTCACAGATTTTCAGCAAACACTGAAGATACCGTATAGTAACTGGTGGACCTTGTGTTTTCTAAAATTACGTAATGTCACATTATTATTCCGTAAATTTCATTTTTGTTTTAAGGAGCGAATTTTCCGATTTAGCTTGTGGTGGGGCGGCCCGGTAGTCCAGTGGTTAGCACATTGACTTCACAGTGCAGAGGTACCGGGTTCGATTCCAGCTCCGGCCTCCCTGTGTGGAGTTTGCATGTTCTCCCCGGGCTTGCGTGGGTTTTCTCCGGGTGCTCCGGTTTCCTCCCACATTCCAAAAACATGCATGGCAGGCGGATTGAACACTCTACATTGTCCCTAGGTGTGAGTGTGAGCGTGCATGGTTGTTTGTCTCTGTGTGCCCTGCGATTGGCTGGCAACCAATTCAGGGTGTCCCCTGCCTACTGCCCGATGACAGCTGGGATAGGCTCCAGCGCCCCCCGCGACCCTAGTGAGGATACAGCGGTTCGGAAGATGTATGAATGAATGAGCTTGTGGTGGTTCAAGTACCTGACTTCCACGCAAGGCCGCATGGCTTCAATTTCCATTCAATGTCAATGCGAGTATAAAAAAGGTTTATTTGGGGCTATAAATGGCAATCATTTCAGGGTATAATCAACCTTTGATCCAAAGTCAGATGGGATAGCCTCCAACCTTTTGCGACCCAATGTCAGTCGTAATGTTGTATAAAAACTCTATATATGACAGTTATGACGTTGGCTTCACTTGTACAGCACTTTTCTAGCTTAAAGGTACTTCAAGTGGTTTTACACAGTCATCTCATCCCGCAGTCACAAACCAATTAATGGATTCTATAGTCATGATTGGAAAGTAGGACATTTCATTCACAGACTGATGATACAGCCCCAGAAGCAACTGGAGTATTTGGCTCTTGCTCAAAAGTACACAGGAGCTTTAGCTTAAACCCACAACCTCTAGGTGTTGTGCCTCTCAGACACAGTATCTTCGGACCCAAGATGGAATTTTTTGTATTTGCACATTGAGGGTTCTATTTCCCCAGAGAGTGCATCTGCAGCAGAGCGCACGGGGGAGGTGCGCTCTGCGGAGGTAGTACTAGTTTCATGGACCTTTCTGCTCATCAAGTGTGGTGTTAGGACAGGTGTTATCATTGTTTGTTTATCTGCAAATGTTAACAGCGTGTGCAGGAAAAACGGACCGAATGTCATGAAGTCGATCTTCTTGTGAAGTGAGCTTTGAGCCGCAATGTACTGTACTTCCTAAATTTCAGTCTACACAAGCCCAAAATAAAATCCTGTGAGCATTTCAGAGACCTGAACAATGGCCCGCTCTGTTTCACACAGACGTGCGATCTCCATCGATGGTGGAAAGTCTTGGTAGGGTTCAGCACAGAAGGAATGTAAATTGAAAAACAGGGCAGCAGTGTGGCAGCAGCGAGGGCATATTCTGGACCTCGCCCAGCACTTTACCGCAATCATTACCAGATTTGACCCCTCTTTTTCATGACTGCCAAAGAGAATTCTAGTCACTTCTCTTATTCTCTGAGAGCCCTCAGGCAATCCCAGCAAATGGCCAGCAACATATACACAGACTTATGCGCCAGGAAGCAAAGTTGTGTCTCACTTTACTGAAAGCTGTAAATGATTTAGTGTGCAGTTATGGTTCCCAGTCACAACTGTGGTTGACGACAGCAGCATTAGGAATTTGCAGTTGTCAAATTTGTTAATCCCTCACGTCAAGTAAAAGCCTGAAATGCTACTGCAGCAGTAACAGGTGTTTGCATGAAGCCGGTTTTCATGCTAAGATGTGTTACAGTATGACGTCCACTGGGGACACAATTGTGTTGGTGATCACTCACCACCAAGTGTAAACGCTTACAAAAGGTTCTGTGGAGTGACAGGAACTTGATTGTTTCCCTCTCTAATCTCTTTTTCAGAACTGGTTCCAAGCTTCATGCAAGCAGTGGCTGAAAAATAATGACTATTCCTTTCACTCATCTCGTCATTTGGACTGCACAGCACGCCATCCTGTGCCATTTGCTTTGGGGAAACCATGAAAGTCTCTTGTTTCTGTTTCGACCAAGCCCTAATGACGGGTTGGAAACTGGTATGTGCACCGTCAAAATGTCTAAAAATGATATTTTAGATGCGGAGGAATCATTAATGATGATGGAATCAAATCATCATGTGACCCGCAAATGTCCAGATAGCGGTAGGAGTGTCTGCTTTTGCCAAAACAAAATGGCATGTTCTCGGGCATTGGACCACTTTATATTCCATTTGGGCAATTGAACTATTCATGCATTGAAGAATATAAGGCTGCCATCCCTTTTGAATTGTTTTCAAAGACTCAAAGGTCCATGTCTGAATCAAATACTGTCAGAATTGTTTCCCTCAGTTTTGGCAAGTTATTCATTACAATACATTACAGCAGGGAGCTCAAACCCATTTTTGTCGCAGGCCACATTTTAGTTACCATTTCCCTTGGAGGGCCATTATGACTGAAATCAGAAGAAGTCAAGAATAACGGTTTATTCAACTATTGTTTAAATTACTGAAATAAGATAAGATAACCATTATTTTTCCCACACTGGGGAAATTTGCAATGCAACGCAAAAAAAAAAGAGGTGTTTGGCAACAAGAAAATGCTTGCAATCGCTCTGTTATTTTTTACAAAATGAGAATTTGAAATGTTGGTGCATATTTTAGAAAGCATCAAGGAAGCCATGTTTGATTTGCTTTCGTGAGTCGCATAAAATGGTGTGGCGGGCCAGATCTGGCCCCCGGGCCTTTACTTTGACACGTTTGTATTACAGTAATCAAGCAAATTTGTCTCAGCCAGACTAAAGCATCCACATTAAAATGAAAACATATATGTTAAATGAAAAATCGACCAGTTTGGGGTGTAGTCTGCTTTCTGCCCAAATTCAGTTGGTATAGGCTCCAACAACCCTGGTTCCGAGAAGTCTATCTACTCTTTCTTTCTGCTGCATTATTGGAAATATACTGCTGCTCTCAATGTGCATGAAACAGTTCCTTGGAAACACACCAAAAAGGCTATTACAAGAAATTCTGTTGGGCTCCTTCTCACTTGGTTGATCTATACATAGCTACAGTTCCATTTTTCTTCATCATTAAAGCGTAGGTCGAATATCTGCAGGGTACTTATCTAACTCTAAATGTCAAGCACTGTTAAACTTTCCAGTTACACGCAAAAGTAATCAGGATTTGTGCTTTTTCTGTCACACCCTACGATGCCATGAGATGGCGACAAAACCCAGCCAAATTGGAAAGTAGCAATAAATGACAAAGAAGTATAATTTTTTTGCTTTGCCACCGCTTTGCTCAATAAGCTGAAGGTAAAGGTGATGGTGGAGTGGCCGAGATGTCTCTAGCCGTAAACCTGATTGAGCATCAACAGAACATCCTCAAATGGAAGGTGGAGTAGCACAAGGTCATTATGAAGGAGTATGAGGGGTGTATTCACTTTTGAGAGATAATATTTACTATTATAGGATCTATCCATTTACACTGTCGTGACATTGGCTGGTATCACAATCCTATCTGCTTTTTCAACAACGATTGGGTTTGATTCATGTTTCTTAGTTTGCTATTTAAAAGACATGGGGCATACTGGTCAAATTTGAAAGCATTAAGTAGGGCTAGGTGCAAATGTTTTCTACACTAGCATCTTCACACTGGTCTGGCATTACATCTATACAGTACAATGATTAAGAGGAAAAGCATAAGTTGTATGACTTCCACGCATGTCATCACAAGGGGACAGAGAAGCTAAACAACTTGTCAAGTAGAGGTCAGTATGGACTTGTAGCATGGACGTCCTGTTTGGTTTAAGCCCTTGAGTTTGTCAACCACCAACCAAGGAAGTTAGGCGGCCTGATTGTTTATTTTCGAGCATACATTTGATGGTACAAAGTTAGTTTTTGTGTACGAGGCGCCAGAGTATCCAGAGTATGGACAGAGTGGTTATGTGGATTCACATCATGCAATCAAAGGGATTTCATCAGACTCCTCTCTGTAAACATTTGCATCCGTCAGCAAAACCACACAGTGATCAAGATGAGGCTGTAGGGGGTTTTTTTCTGTTTTTTTTTTTTTTTTGCAGACTTTCAACTTCTGCCAACGTTTTCCAAATGATCGAGAAAGCCATGTTGGTCATGTTGTTTTCTTTCTCTATCTTGATATATTCATCAGGCAATCATTGAAATTAGCCCACAAGCCCCAGCTAAGCGACTCCTCATTTTCCTTGAAACCTTTTTTATAGTTATGCTGTAGTTATTTGGTGCTAGTTTTTGAGTCTGCCTGTGGGCTATGTGCGTATCGGTGTTATTGTTTCAATTGTTTGTTGTTGTTGTTGTTTTCTCAGATTGAGATAGTACTATGTAATCCGCTCCAAATCCACCTTGAAATATTCTTGCTGTATTCAATACCCAAGTCGTATCTTGTCAATGGAAACTTTTGCTCAGTAATTTGTATCCGCATGCTGATTCTATGAATAAAGTCATGACCTGCTCTGATTCCCATTGGACAATATACATCCAAAAATCATGTAACTCTCTAATTTGACCTTCACTAACAGCAGAAGTTCATAATCATCAACCCTGACTTCTGATCTCTTTTCAAATGAACTCTTATAAGCAAGAAAATATACACATGCAATCCTGTGGAAAAATGGACATAAGATTTTTATTTTCATTTTAGTTTTACTCTCAGCAAATATTAACTCTGTGGTTGTCAGATATTTTTTTTTTCTCTGCCAGCAAGCACCAGGTAGGCCCCAAGACCACATTAGTACCTCGCAGGCACACTCTAAAAATAGCTCACTAGTGGTGGGACATTTTGACTTTGTAGGAATGTTGTAGAAGTGATCATTTAAAAATGTGAACTTTGGCATAAATTCATAGAAAAAAACCCATTGCAAATGGATATGTATGTATTGCCTGCTTGTGGAAAATCATAAGAGACTATCTTTAATGAAAATTAAAGGTAATTCGAGCAAATTTGTTATTTTAGAAGTGCGTACTGGAAAGAACTGGTCGCCCTTTGCATTAATCAGTACCCAAGTAGTTGCTCTCACCTTGAAAAAGGTTGTTGACCATTGCTCGAGATGCAATCGGGTTGATCGCAGGAGTTTGGTCGCATCAAAAGTCAATCTTCGGTCAAAAAAAGTTTGCCCTATGTGGCAAGCTGACCCAAGTAGTAAGAAACCGCTGCAGCTCACATGCAGAAAGTGCCTGCTTTGAGTGTCAACCACGGAATACAAGCCCGATTTGAAGAGGATTGTTCAAGAGAAGGAATGCCAGAAGTCCCTGCACAAAGGTGCAAAGCAACATGCATAGTAAGAGAACAACGTTATTATATTTTTGTTTGTGGACTTGGTTGAACTGCTAGTATGTGTGTGAGACAGTGCGCACAATATCCATTGTTGAAAACGATTGGCCTGTAGTCTTAGTACCGGAGGAGTCAATGTCTGTTATTATCATGTGTGTGTGTGTGTGTGTGTGTGTGTGTGTGTGTGTGTGTGTGTGTGTGTGTGTGTGTGTGTGTGTGTGTGTGTGTGTGTCTGAGAGAGAGGAAGGGATGGGGTGAGGTTTTTGTGTGCCCATGTGTATGATGTGGCTCTTTGCAATAATGCAGCAAAAAAAAAAAATGGATCTTAGTCTCTGACTGGTTGGCCACTCCTACTTTAGGCCTTGTTGAGAAAGCCTTAATCAGGCCTCTGTGAAAAATTGCAACACATAATAGCTTGGTCTGGCTATCACAGCTCCGCTCTTCAAGGTACTGTATGTATATCTGCCCATTTGCCATTTTACACTTCAAACCAAGCAGGCTTGATGTTTAACAGTTGTGGGTCTATTGAGAAGACATTTCATCCGTATTAGAGCAGTCAATAAAGAAGTGCAGCACTGGGAAGATTTTTGCCCTGAAACATGTCCCCTAAAAACGATAAAGAGATCTTTGATAAAACCAACATGCGCCAGCATGTGGTCAGTTTTCATTTACATAGGAACCACTTTTTCATCAGAGCGCATTAATCCGAAACGACCCCCTATGAGAATATATTGACTGAGAACAGCTTGAAATTAATTACGGTAAATCCAATTGGAAAAATGGCTCAACATATCCAAGTTTAGATCTGACAGTGTGCCTTTTTTTTTTCGGGTCAGATAAGATATTACATCTTATTCTATGTAAAATAGGAGTGAGGTATTTTTTGTTTGCTAGTTTTCTCACGCTGGTTTGTCACTCCATATCCATTGTGACGGAATAAGAGAAGTGTGTGAGTCTTTAAAAAAAAAAAATCTTATGAACACAGACATTCCTGATAAAAGTTAATCATCAAATTTTCACATACAATACTTTTTTTTGGTAGGGGGGTGAGGTTTGTTTTTAGATTCCGTGGATATAGATATGTGTTTACGTTTGAGTATGGAAACTTGGTAGGAGAGATTTTGCTATGTTAACTGGGCCCACATTACTTATGTTCATGAGCCTCATGCCCTAAACAATTTCAGCCCAATACCTCTCTCGAGAGTGCTCACAGGCAGCAGAGGTGACTGATGACTATAGCTCCCACGGAGGCCACACACTTAAAGGCTTTGTATAAGCAGAGATTTGCTAAATAAAAGCAGCAAAGACAAATTGCTGGCTAATGGATGCCTTTTCTACAAAACACCTTAACTTTCACATTGCACACTTGGATACTTGGCTCCTCCAAAATCCAACTCGGATTCTCTTCCAGGTCATTCATTGTCTCTCGACATGTCAATGAAGCATCACAAACACCAAAATTGTCTCCCTTCAGTTTCTGATTCACAAATGATGTTGCTGTCTTCCACACATACAAGGAAAATCCTTTCATTCGATTTAGCTCATTTGAATTACAAAAGCTATTTGACAGCCATATAAAATGCAGCGCTTACTTTTAACTTTGTTTGATTAAGCTTTAAGACAAAAGTTTTGCAGCTCACTGTATTCATGTGTTTCAGTAATTGATGAAGAGTTTTGATTGTTTTTTCCCCCTTACATCACACTTCTAAACCTTCCAGCAGTCAGTCAGTTATTTTGGGAGTGCCATTCAATTTTTTTTTTTTAACTGAGTAATGGAGCCAATATCAAAAATGCGTGTTCCTCCACATATTTGTGAGTCATTATTTACATATTCTGCCTATTCTCACAGTTTTGGAGGAAAAGTTTGCTGCTGTCAGTCCTATTTGCTGTTTTTGCGCAGCCCCAATTTCTCAGCGCAGTGGTGCAGTCACCATTTCAGCACTACATCACTCGGAGCATCACTCACTGTATGTCTGCTTCTCTGTGTGCTATGGTAATCCCTCGTTTGGCACAGGGGCTATGTTTCCAAAAAGAATCACTGATCAAAGAAATACGGCAAGTAGTAATCTTTATTTTGGACAATTATTACGTATCGAATACAATACCGTATTGAACGCAACCAAAGATTAAACCTTTTTTGAGCTCCAAACATTAAAAAAAAACAAAATTATCTCAACGTTTTCTTACAAACAACTGACAATTTTTGGAAATACTGTACAGAACGTTTTGTCAATATTGTGGGTTTTGTCATGGAGAAAATTTGGCCTGGTGTCAAGAAGGACAACAAAGAAGGCACTTCTCTCCAGGACAAACATTCGAGACAGGCTGATATTCTGCCAAAGGTACAAGGATTGGACTGTTGAAGACTGTGGTAAAGTCATTTTGTCTGATAAATCGCACGCTGCGAGTGCGCAGTGGAGGCTTGCACAGAACAGTTGATCCTGCTCCAATCCCGCCCAAATTGATTGGTGCCGGTTGTAATGGAGAAGCCAGACCTTAGTTTTAGAGGATCGGTTGTCTGGCAGACAAGGTGAATGTGGATTGTGCCCTGTGTTTGATGGGAACTTCTGTAGTGTAGATGTTAAATACGTGCTTGAATAAAACCTGAATTACTGTATAATAAATCACTGAATTAAATAACATGTTATGTTGCAAATTTTTTTTTTTTTTGATCGAGTAAAGTATATCCCGTTCAGTAATACAATATATTTGCATTTAATCATTTATAAATGTTGCTGTAGGTGGCCCGGTGGACGAGTGGTTAGCGTGTCGACCTCACAGTGCAGAGGTCGTGGGTTCGATCGGCCTTCCTATGTGGAGTTTGCATGTTCTCCCTCAGCCTGTGTGGGTTTTCTCTGGGTACTCCGGTTTCCTCCCACATTCCAAAAACATACATGGCAGAGGCTGAGTGAACACTGAAAATTGTGCCAAGGTGTGATTGTGAGCGCGGATGGTTGCTTGTCTCTGTGTGCCCTGCGATTGGCTGGCAACCGGTTCAGGGTGTCCCCTGCCTACTGCCCGAAGACAGCTGGGATAGGCTCCAGCACCCCCCGCGACCCTAGTGAGGATTAAGCGGTTTGGAAAATG
>CAAKHF010026862.1:0-10413 GCA_901007745.1 Hippocampus kuda | reverse complement strand
CAACAGAGAGAAAGGAAGAGAAGGGGTGTCTGTGTACCTTATATTGCCGGCCTCTCAGAGAAAATACAAAGAATATTTCTACAACATGATATTCCTGTTTATTTTAAACCGATAAACACATTGAAACAAAAACTAGTACACCCCAAAGACCGGGTTCCGAACACCCAAAAATGCAATCTGATTTATTCCATCCGTTGCCAAGAAAGTGAGTGCAAGGAACATTACATCGGTGAAACCAAACAAACACTCAAGAAAAGACTTTATCAACACAAATGGAAAAACGATGATAACAAAAGTGCAGTTTACGCACACTTAAAAGAAACAAACCACACAATTGAAGATGAACAAGTAAAAACTTGTTGACCACCAAGGGACATAGACATGCTGATCAGCCTAACTGAAAGTAGCTATTCAGCCCTAGCCCAAACAATAGGCCTAATCAAGACCCAACGATAGGGAATTTAGATATCAATGGGCCTCTTCACCTAGGGGCGTGACTAACCATCCCCAACCAGTCCTCAAATAGGCCACGCTCAGCTTTTAGCGCACAACAATTTCCCGGAGTCTTCACGGAGACTTCAGAGTTGTCTACCGCTGACGAAGCTTCTGTGAGAGAAGCGAAACGTCCTTTTTGTTTTTTGTTTTTTGTTTTTTACCCACAGATACAGATGACGACTGACGGAACCCTTTCTTCAAAGTACTGCATTTCCAATGTGTACTAGTGATGGCAAAAAAGGACAATGTGATGATGACTCTTGAACCAGAAGTGGAACTTATTGCGATGAACGAAAGAACAGAATGAGCACTGCAAAGTGGGTCGTGTTGAATATGTGAAGAAACTCACCTCACAGGCACAAGCAACAATCTGCCTCTAAAAATACACAGACTATCATTTTTAAAGTCTAATATAGAGCAGACAATTTATATTAACACTTGCTTGAAAATTAAAACGATGCAGAGCAACCCATCTTCAGCAGGCGTTTCACCCCCCTCTCTCTTTTTTTTTTTTTTTTTTTGTCGACGGCAAAAGTGAGTTCACAGTTTGGTTAAGTTCTCTGATACAGAGGCTCACCTCTCAACACGTATCTGTCAGTTAATGTGAAAATATTACTTAGAAAGGTTGCTTGTGCAGTTCATAAAGCGTTCATGATACTGACAAATTGGAGAAGATATGTTTTAGTGTGTGTCAATAGATAGAGGGATAGATAGATGTGCTGTGGTACTTGTTGCTGTTTGCAAGCCAAAATGGAGCTATTATTTCAATCTTGGCCCAGGACCTTTTGATTAATGAGGAAGGTTAAGGTTTACACGTCTTTCTGTAATCATAAATGCAGCAACACATTTGATACCTTGCCCAGGAAGCACATGAAGTTGATCACGCTAATTTGTTTACTTGTTAGGAAGCAATATTGTACAATAATTAAAGAATTTGGCTAAAAGTTTGTGGAGGCGTGGGGCATGGTGGGCCAACGAAGAACGGATTTAATTTGGCTAAAAATGCACAGGAAGCTCCAGATGGAGGATTTTCTTTTTTTGTTTCTGTTTTTTTTTTTGTTTGCCTTCTCTGACGTTACATTGCAAGTAAAGGCATTTCGCAACAATTTTTTTGAATCGTACCCAGTGAATAATGCATGCATCCATGAAAGCTAGGCATGGGTAGAGGTCTTCACTGTACTTACCGTCATTAGTTATTTTTCCAGGTGCAAGAGTGTGTGTGTGTGTGTGTGTGTGTGTGTGTGTGTGTGTGTGTGTGTGTGTGTGTGTGTGTGTGTGTGAGTCTGAGAAAGCATGCACGTGCATGTATATGTGCGTCCTTTGAGAAACATGGGTAGCTTGCACAGCTTTACATATTACAGCTGTTCATTTTGAGACCAGTAATGTAGTGATGATTTCTAGTCCCTTGTCAAAATTATACCTCTCAATCTGAGAGTTGTCAGTGCTCATTTATTTCAATAATTTGCATTAGTATTGCCCTTATGCCAATTTGTGAAGTCAAATACGCACACACACACACACACACACACACACACACACACACACACACACACACACACACACACACACACACACACACATGCACGAGCGCTCGCCGCACCTGTTTGGCAGAATGTGCCCAAACACCTGCATCCCGTTCCCTCCCTCAGGTCTGACCACACCGACTCATCTTTTCTCATTTCTATCTGACGTAGCTTGTGAGACTCAGGTGAGACACATTTTCATGACCGAAACACGAACACAAACACACACCTGGTTCCTTGTTGCTTTTGCTTGATATTAAAAAAGAAAAAGGGAACCAGCTGCTTCCATGCAGAGTAATGAAGTCAAAGTCATTTTAATAAGACTGAGGGATGAAAGTGAATAGGGCAAGTGGAATTAGAAATGAGAAAGAAAGGACATGTTTTAAAAGGGGCAGCAGTTCTCCCCTCCAAAGAAAATAAAGCTGTTGTCCTGGCTGACTTGTCTCTCTGGCTGCCATTGGCCATTTGTTTGAAACCTCGGTTTCACTCTGGATTTGAAACATTCAAGCATTGTTCATATTTATGATTGGCACAAATTTATACTGTGGATGTGAAATTGGTATTTTGCAGCTGACTTTTGTGTGTGTGTGTGTGGGGGGGGAATGCTTTTAAAAGATGGATTTACCCCATTCTCAAGCTTTTCACTCTTTTATAGGATTGAATTAAGACTCCATAAATTATATTGAGCTATGTTTGACTTGAACATCTAATTGGAATATTTTAATTCCTACAAGGTTGGTTCCTTCTTAAAAAGATGCATACCGACTCAAATTGAATCAAATGTAATCATGTAATTCAAATGTGGTGGAAATAATTTCACAAGAGAATGTTAGGGCCACACTGAAAACAAGATTAAAAAATAAAAGATTACAGGAAATAAATTGTAATCTTTTGAAGATGAGTATGATGAGGAGAAAATTTTAATGAGGGAGGTATAATAATCAATATTCTGTTTAGTTCCTTCTCAGTAAATAGAATGTTTATACAAAAAACTGTTCATGGGTGTTGATGTTACCATTGAATGGTCATAATGAGTAAAATAAATCAGATCGAAAAATAAATAAAAAGTGTCAACATTTGATTTGATTGTTTGTGAAGCTTAAAAGTGTAACTTGCAGCTTTACATTTATACTTGTAACAGTGCATCTTGAAACTAGAAAAAAATACTCTTATTTCCATAAAAATCAGACCTTATACTTGTACAGATTTTGTTTCGAATGTATTTTTATACGTGTGTGTGTTGTGTGTGTGTGTGTGTGTGTGTGTGTGTGTATATATATCCCCTTAATTTGTTTTTTGCCTTGTGTGTCCAGCAGCAGGGCAAGCTCTTGGTGATGAAGCCAATCAAATTCCTACCTGACTAGTGTCATATTCATTTTCATTTGTACTGTATCTGGTCGATCTATCAGGATCCTGCATTTAATGAATCCCAAATGAAATCGCATATTGCTCATGATGAGTGCAGAGAATAAATAATTTGTTCATGATAAGTGCTCATGCCAATCATCTAGCTAGAAGCAAATGCTGTCATCCGTCTCTTGCTCACTGGCTCACAAGCATCTCTGCATGCTTGGATCCTCCCACAGATGCATTTCACAACACAAAAGCTTCAGACCAGCGACTATTTGTCATCTTTCTGCCAGAATGAAGTCTTTTGTCAGCATCAAAGGTGGAGCCAGCTGTCTTTTTTTTTTTTTTTAATCTAAAAAAACTTGGGGCCGGAGAGCCACTGTGCAACCTGAAAGTTGTACCCGAGAAAGGTTGATTCTTTCTGAGGGTATAATTTACCCTGTGCGATGTCTTTTGAATTATGGTTGTATTTGGAAGGAAGGGCAAGGCTGTCAAATGCAGCCCTACCATGATAAATAGCCATTTACCGTGGCATGGCAGCAGGATGGAGCAGGTAGACACGCTGAGGCACTCACAATATCTTTTGGGAGGTTTGTTCAGACAGCCGGTGAACTAAAACCCAGTTTTAGTCGCATGTGTCCTTTCTCCACACTCAGTGATTGCCATTGAGTTGGACAGATTATCCTGGCATCGGCAGTGGTGCCTGCAAATCACAACGCTCTGGTGGATGGCAAACCACTGCACCGCAGTGACAATTATGCCAACATCCAAAGAAATGTGTTGAAACATGGGGAGAAATGTTTTTTGTTTTTTTTTTTCTGTCTTGGCACCAAGATGTTTCAGTGTTTGTATGGGTTGAAATATGTGTCACCAGAAACTGAATCTGAATCATTTATATTTTAATTTCAATCACTAAACATGAATACTTGAATTGAAAAACTGCATTTGAATTACATAAACAAAAATGGTTTTGGTTTTATTGAGTCATTACATTGAAAAACCGACTCTGAATCATACAATTTGTATTTGAATTCATTACGGTAGTTTGGAACTGAAGCCCAATATTTATTAATTTTTTTTAAACTAAGTTAATTAAATATTTTTATTTTTCTCTCTGAAACTTTCTCTCATCAACACTGAAAATACAATGGATTCTATGCATGCATCATTTCCGCATTTGGGGTACGGAGGCCTGCAAATTTCCGGTCGCTAGTCTAACGCCTAGCGATAGCATCCGTCATATCCTGTGTTTGTTTTGTTCCAACTGGACTGAAGGGCGTTTCCCTCCAGCAGGCGCACCTGTTCCTTGTTCCAAATCAAAGCCTTGCCCAGTATTTAATGACTGCTAACTTGCCTACTCTCTGTTGGATGATTGACCTTGCTCACTGTGCTGTCTCAAGTTTTGTTTTCTAGACCTTTCAAATGAATGATCGGATGTGGGGGAGCTGGTTTCCAAGTGCCCACTTCACAGTGCAAATGTATTTTCGCCATGTAAAGACGTCAGTGCATGAACAGCGCGCCACATTTAAAGGGAATGAAAGGATCTGCTTTTATTGTCCATTAATAAAGTCGGCTGTGACCACTCCCACAGTGCGTCAGCCATCCCGCTCGCAGATCCGCCTGTCTGAGCTCGCATGCAAAATTATCAACATCGGTCTCCGCAGAGACATATGACACATGCTGCTCCTGATCTACGCTGGTCACGAAACTAGAGCCCTATAGGTCTCTCTCTTAATGAAAGGGTGTGTAGCATTGTTAAGGTGAATGATTTCAATATCCATTATTTATTTTGAAAAAAATAAGAATCCAACTTCAAACAATAGATACAAATGCACCACCCCTCCACACAGGTTAGGTGGAAGTTATTTCAAGATGCAATCATAAGAGTTATTCTCTCTTTTGTCAGTCGACTATCAAAAACATTTCATCTGAGCTGAGCTCATGAGTCGATGCTTTAAGACCTATTTCGGAGATGTTTATCTCTATATCAAGTGGACCAAGGAGCACACAGACTCCTAAAGAAGGGCCTTTCTTTTCATTGAGATAAATCTGCAACGAAACATATTGAAGCATTGTCATCCATACTCGAGCTGCTTGTGAAATTCCCCACTTCCGGTTGATTAAATACCTGAAGTCACTTGCTCCCACACCACAGCTGCGGGAATGAGCTGCACATTCCAACTGCATTCTCTAATTTGATGAATGTTCTGCATTCAATTATACATGGGTCAAACACCACACATACCTTTTGTTCATTAGTTGAATCATCCAGAGCCACATTAGGATCTAACAACATAAATATACAGTCTTAGCATTTAATAATGAGACAGGCGAACTGTACCATGTGTTAACCACGTTTAATGGGAATTTAACATTGTTTGGGCACATGACATGCTACGTTTTGCATGTCCTTTATATAGCTTCAAATTTTCTTTGAGCCAAATGAAAAATAACCATCATCTCGAAATACGTTATATACGATACGATATAAATCTGTTTTTAAGAAAAAGAACAAATATTTCTGAGCATTGTTTGGAAAAGATTTTTCAGCAGTTTTCTGCCTCATTTTTATTTTTTGAACACATTACACATAAACATATATGAAATACCGTATTATATTATGCATACCAAAAAAAGGCAAATAACGTGTTTAGCGGCGGCTAAAATATGCTTTCATGTAAAATGGGCATGATGATTGAAGTACCCCGCCTTGTACATTGAATTTCTGGGAACAAGAGCAATTTCCAGTGAATGTCAAACTGTTTGCTGCAAAAACATAATCTTCAATGGAAATCGTACAGTATGGTAGAGGCATCATTTGTTGCAATTTATGAGCATTCTTTGGATATTATATACCTCAGATTGCAACAAACTTCAATTCAGGATGGAAGAATTGTTCAGTTGGTGTTGGAAGTCATGGATGCTGTTTCCTAGGCACCTATCTTTAGCACTGCTGTCCCCTGTGGTATTCTTTTTAATGGCAAATATGCCTACCAAATGTCTTCTGAGTCTCCCGAGGAGAGAGTAAAGCATTCTGTAGACAAATAGATGGAAACATTCAAATGCACGCCATGGCAGGGCAGGCTTGTGTTAGACACCTTTTGTTTCTGACAGCTGCTTCTTGCACTACTGGAGCACATATGGGAGCGACACACAGTTTGTGGAGAATTGAGTGTACACAAAATTGCTGACAACTGTCTGTTTCCGTGTGTGTTTGGGTGTAGATACATTTCCATATTGCCTCGTTGACAACGTGAGGTTTCTTACCTCTCTTTAGACATGAAATAAAGTATCAATGATGGACATACGTATGGACGCATTGTGTTACCTGTGTGGTTGTAAAAGCATGTAAATGCGACAGTAGATTAGATCTTTAAGTACAAGCATGCAATGAATTATGCTTTTAGGGGGACTTCTTATCTCTAACTTTTGCTCATGTGCAACTTGATTCATTTTAGTCGTGTATGCATTCTATTTCGGATTATGTTATGTTTTATTTGGTTTATCCGAATGTACATGTAGAGCACTGAAGTGGCGTGATAGGAATTGGGGAAACAAGCAAATAAACAAAACGCTTTTTAAAATATTTGATGATGTATGAGACGGGTAAATTACAGTATCAAATTATAGTAACATCTCTGAACTTTATTATCCTTGCATAGGGGAATTATTTGATTTCATACTGCGTCTTTTGTGATTGTACAGGTATAATTAATGTTGTGGCCACTGGGCAGTCAGTGGATTTGACAAAAGAGTTTGCCAATCTCTATATTTAAAATACATTTAAAGTCCAGAAGTATTTGGAAAATTATAGAGTTTTTAAACATACCACCAAACTGGATTGAAAATAAAAGCATCTTAATGATGCCAATGAAATGGAAACTTGCATCTGTAATTCAAGTGGTTTCTTCATAATCATAAGTCATTTGCCAATGAGGAATTACAACCATTTGCTGTTGAGGGACTCCATCTTAGTGACGATGGTTTACAATCACATCTTTTTCTTCACCTCCTTTCTGGTTGTGTAGAAATGTCAAAAACTGCTATGATAGATATGTACAGCCTCCAACTGTTTCTGCCGGTGCTGCATTGTTTTTTTTTTTTTTCACCTATCAGACCAATATTTTCAGATCCAGTAATGAACACATTCTTACCCAATGTACCGTATGCACAGATGCACTGTAGTTGTGTGAGCTTCGGCCTGACTTCATGAAGAAGGGAGCACCGCTCAGCACGATGAAAACAGCAGCAGACATATGGAAGAGTGTAATGTCATATGGGAGCTATGGCTATATGAGCAATATATGGTTGCCACGTACATTGAAGGTTTACCATGAATTTTCATCTGCCTTCCGCCCTCTTTCCCTCCCCATCCTTCCATGTGAGAAATAGCCTGATTCATGCACACTTCCTTGGCCAGTAAATGGCCTTTTAGAATGCCACAGGTGTCCGCTTTTGCTTTAAATCAAGTCAGTATTCATGACGACTATTTTGGCAGTAAATACGTTTTCTCCTTTGGGGGAATCATCGCTCATCATATATCCAAAAGCAACAGAATGAAAACAGATTTTCCGCCGCTGCACACACAATTGCAGGCATACTAGAATTGCAAAATGGTCCTTCTCGGAGTCTACTTACATGGCAATCGCACAGAATCATAGTTTCGCCTTCACTGCATACAAATATTGTGGTCCTACATTCACTTTGCGCATTCAGTTTTGAACAGAGGATATTTCCAGTTCTCATTTGCGACACATGTAGAATTTGATATTCACAACTCTGTCCCGGTCAGCTCCAGGCCACCTGTTACGTTGCTGATGGATGCCAGTGAAAGCGCCAGGCTCCTTGCTGAAATGTACAGTAAATGACTCTTATTCGCATTTTAAATGGTTGCAAGTGTTTGAATTCATCAGGGTGCCTTAGCGTCACCCGCTGTGAGCCCAAGAGCACAAAGCACACCAGCACCAAAGCTACACAATAGTTTTCCATCCCACTCATAAGCTGTACAAAAACACTTGTTTCCATTTTTCAAAACTAATTTGTCTGTCCCTTATATGAAACTCAAAATTCAGTTTTGTTGTTTTTGTTTTTTGGTGCGGAATAATTACAAGGACAGTGTGAAGAAGCACACAGAAAAGTTACCAGACATTCAGACGACTTTCCTCCCCAGTCTTTCATCATTGCTTACTATCAGGTAATTAGTTTATCACAATGCCGAGAAAACGTTTCCAGACAACAACCTCAGTTCCCTTGAAATGTTGGATTTGTTTCAAAAACGGAAGGTGTTTGTTTCTGACAAAGGGGAAAAAAAGAAATATTCCCCTAAGTGCCAGCTGCAGAGTTCTGACCAACCTATCAACTACCTAAGCCACTTTTAGCTATCTCACATTTGATATTCTTTCTGAATCATCGCCTGCTTGGATTGACAAATACCTGAAATGTTTTATTGTACATTGAAAACCAGGAACGATACAGGGCTCTACTCTAGTTTTGCAGATGTGGAAATGTTGGCTGATCCTAATTTTTATGCAGGCGCAAACCTCACTGCGCCTGTTTGGAAATTTGTCAGACCGCTTTTCATTCTTCCCGGCAAGGTATATCATGGGTGTGTCCTTTGACATCTGTCCGACGCATGGGACAAATTGGTGGTTGAAAGTCAGTTTAAATTTACGGCTCCTCAGACCGCGTCTAACTTTTGACAGGCAAGTGGAAAATGTCAGTAAATCGGTGAGTATTAAAAGCACAAAAGCTACTCCAAAGCTATAATTCTGCCAGCTGTAATTTTTCTCCTATTTTCACATGGATGCAGTGTGCTTAGACCCCTTGCTAATCTGCCACAATTTATTGCAACAGAATAATTACAGAATATGTTTACAATTGATCTATATGCAAATTGAAAAAGAAGCTGTCTTCAATAAAGAATACTGGATTCTTTCAAAAATCTATCAAAGTCATTACTTTCACACCATAGCAAGCAAACCGAGTGGCCAAGAAGTCATTATCATACCACCCGCAGGAAAATATGTTAATTTTCCTGAACGGCCGGTGTAATTCTGGGCTGGTACTGGGCATCATGGCCAGCCATCAATTGATTGACTGTTAACTAGCGATTCTGTGCATGAGATAGAGGAAGACTAAGAGATAGAACACAAAAGCAAAGCAATGGCAGAAAATTATCAAGTAAATTAAGCTCAGCATTTATTTTTCCTTTTGCTTAAACTTGTTACTGCTGATTTATGAGTGTGTTGGGCATTGGCGTCATTAGGCCTATTTTAGGGAGGCTTCAGCCTCCCTAAAAATGTCTTTAGCCCCCCTAAATAATTTCATTGCATTATTTTAAAAATAAGTTTTATTTATTTTTCCTTTACTTTTGCTAATATATTGCATCAAATTCAATGTAATGTGGCCATTTTCAATTATATTTCGATAACCTGCCATTATTGTAATGTTAAATCTCCCAGGTTTCCTTAACGCAGCAGGTGTTGCGTTCGCATTTGATGTGGCGATGGCGACAGTTGTTAGGGGGGAAAAAAAATGAGGGGGAGTGAAACCCCCCTCTTTCAGATTGGTTTGCCCCAGCAGCACGGGGGAAGTGCGTGCGCTTGTTTATGCGGCCGGCAGTTTTGAATACAGCGGCACATAACGAACACTCTGGTGTCCGATGTCTCGTTATTCTGCAACAAGCATACAGAAACAACAGTCTGTCACCATCGCCACATCAAATGCTAACGCAACATGACAGTTCATTGCCGAAAGTCAGGTTGAGTCGACAGGATGGATATTCGACAGTTTTTTAGAAAGGTAAATTAAGTATTCAATTCATCCATGCTGGTAAAACTAGTGACTATAGTCCGCTAAAATATCTCCAGTAACAGCAGAAACTGCACTGAAACAAGTGTTCCCTTTTGGATAAATTAAAGTGGTGCTTAATAAAAATTACGCACCATATGATTATTAAATACATAAATAATCATTACACCAACTCTTTGAGGCAACACCTCTTGAGATTTTGGCCTATATAAAAAATAAATAAATAAATAAAAAT
>CAAKHF010026834.1:14602-28121 GCA_901007745.1 Hippocampus kuda | reverse complement strand
ACCATTCTGTGGAAAAAAAAAAAAAAAAAAAAAAAAAAAAAAAAACAATAATGTTAGCCGCTAGTTTCTGGGTTGTGTTTCGGCACCAAATCTACGTGTACTATTCATTTACAGGTTGTACTGAAACCCGCAGTCAAGAAAGAGCAGAATATTGTTACATTTATATTCTATTTAATTAGAGGACAATTATAGGAGGGATATTTTTCTAAGCAGAAAACACATGACAAATATTTTGCAACGGATTAATGGCATTTCCATTCATCTTAATGGGGAAAGTTGATTTGAGATATGGGCAATTTGAGTTACGAACACTGGCACAGAAATAGTTCAACTCGTAAACCAAGGTGTGACTGCAGATCGCTTAGCGTTCAGTGTAATGTTTGACGCCAATCGAGTGAGACGCACGTGGTGTCTTTGCCGTACAGGTTAATTAGTAAAAAGGCCCGCAACTGCGATTGAGTAAGTAGCAAAAAAAAAAACAAAAAAAAAAAAAAGAGCACGTTTCCCCTCAACCTGCTAAAATGAATGTGTTGGTGTTGTCAAAGGGAGCCATTTACGCTGAAGAAATGGCACTTAGCTCAAAGCCCTGCTGTGCCCAAGTGTCTCATAGCTGCTATGTACACTTTCTGAATGAATACATTAATTTTCCAGCATCAAAAGATTGTTTGCCAGGGAAGGAACAGAGAGATAAAAGGATAGACTCACCCAGGAGAAAAAAAACAAAACATAATATACAGTTGAATTCGGCATGGTGAAAATCGGCCTTACTCCTCCTCGTAGGATTTGAAATTCTTTAATTATTAAATACATTTACATCCCAATTTTAACCTTATTTGTTCTGAACTGATCCTGGAATACCATTTCACATTTCCCCGACACTATACCCATTTCCCCGATGCTATATAAAAGAATTGGAGGGGAAAAAAGTAAAGCACATCTGCCTCGGGCTCAAAGCTTCCGATTTCAAATTTTAGCTCGGACCTTTCATTGGGAAGTTTCCCTGTTCTCCTTGTGCTCGTGTGGCTTGTCTTCCTGTTTCCTCCCACATTGTAAAAACATGCCTTCTAAAATGTCTGGTTTTGTGAATGTGGGGAGTGAGGTCGCTGTACGTAGGTGGATCATAAACAAGGAAGTGGTGCTGATTGGGAGTTTCACTGACAGCTATCTAATTATCCCCATTGCAGGAGCAATCACTAAAAGCCACGCAATGATGAAAAATTCACCGGGAATTGAAGCATTCAGGCAGTTTTTAATTAACATTTAGTAAACAGACAACAAACAAGGTTTCTCTACGATTGCGGGTCCTGCAATTCACCGTTTGATTGTCACTGCTCACAGCAGGTCTGCATTGAGTGCACAGAAAAATATACATTGCGACTAGATTTCATTTGACTCATGATGCTAAATTTGCCCAAGCTATTTGTTTTTGTTTTTTTTCCCTTGATAAAGTCAATTGGTAATTGAACTGATACTGGACATGCAGAGTGGAAATCAAGCTTCATTCAAAGTTGGGAGACTCTTGAATCAGGGCCGCTCTCAAGCCACTCAAGTACGTAGCGGGAAATTGATAATGCGCAGATTGGAGAAATTCCTATCTCGTCAGAAATTCGGTCTGCTGTAAATGACCGAGCACTCTTGGAACACCTGTCATTCTCTCTATAAAGTGTAGCATGCCACTTGTCATTGCTGGATGGATGACAAGTCCACAACATGACGACCATGAATCGGATGTGCGGAACAGCAATGACCCAAATGTGTAATGCGACTAGAATCATTGTGACTCTATATCGCATTGTTGCTATCATCAGCCATCTCTCCAATAAATGTCTTCTTATTGTGTCCAACACACTTTTTGATTGTATTAACCCTTTCATGCACCTTGTAACCTGATACCATTGTAAGCTGTCCACTGTAGTAACCTCTGTCCCTGAAAGGGTTAAACTCATTTAATGAAAGATGTATATGCAGAGAAAACAGATTGGTCACAGGGCCAGTATCATTGGGGGTCCTGATATACACATCAATCATGGCAATTCATTGTGCTTGCTCTCTTAACTTGCCAATTAACTATTAACAGACCTTGGCAGGTTCTGATTAAAAGTGGATGGCCCGGTGGTCCAGTGGTTAGCGCGTCGACCTCACAGTGCAGAGGGACCAGATTCAATTCAGGCTCCGGCCTTGCTCTGTGGAGTTTGCATGTTCTCCCCATGCCTGTGTGGGTTTTCTCCGGGTACTCCGGTTTCCTCCCACGTTCCAAAAAAACATGCATGACAGGCTGATTGAACACTCCAAATTGTCCCTCGGTGTGATTGGGAGCGCGGATGGTTTTTCGTCTTTGTGTGCCCTGTGATTGGCTGGCAACCGGTTCAGGGTGTCCCCCACCTACTTCCCAAAGACGGCAGGGATAGGCTCCAGGACACCCCGCGTACCTCGTGACGATAAAGCGGTTCAGAAAATGGATGAATGGATGATTAAAAGTACCTGCTCAAAGTTTTCGGTTGGTTCCAATAAACCATTGGGAATCTGGAAAGAAGCTTATTAAAGTAAAATATCATCCTGGGTTTTATCTTAACAAAAAAATAATCTAATCTAGTCGTTTCAGAAACAGAATTTATGACCGGATCTCTCATCCTGCGTTGGGGTGCTTGAGGCGGTTTGCTTGTATGATTGATTCTCCATAATCACAATGAAAGGACATCTGTGTCAGAATATTCTGAAGTCACTTTATAGAGACACCCAAAAGGAAGCGGAGGGGAGAGGTTCTGCTTATCAGTTTTGGCTGATGCCCAACTCTCTTTTTTTTTTACATGCTGTATCTTATTAGTTGCAGCCTTTAAAAGCCTCCGCTTGCCTTTCCAGGCACACTCCACTCCCAATATGCATGATTAGTGTGGAACTGATGTTCTCAGTGTTGAACCACAGTTGATGTCGGGTCATGCTCATTACTCTCACGCGCTGTTGCCGTTTCTGGAAGCAGCACATGAAGCAGGGCTTTGCCGCTGAGGAGATTTTGGAAGTTGCGGTGATAAGAGAATGAGCAGGCCTTTACATGAATGATGTGCGTGTTATGAAGAGAGAATATTCAACAGCATGCAGTTTTAATATTTTTAAAAAAAAAAGGACGGCACGTCTATCTTTCCGTGCATCGGTTATGATGCCTCTCATATTTTAAAATACCACAAACTGATAATTGATCGTTGATCGTCAGCTTCACCGAAGGTCGTAAACGGTCACCAAAATAATGGAAATACATGCCAAATGGTCTGGTAGTCGTACGACCGCAACAAATTTGATGAAGTGTGATGAAAACTGAGCGATATTCTCTTTGATTGTGCAGTTGTTTCAATCCTTACATCAAGTGGCGACCTGTTAAGACAACACGTCCCTACAAAGCAAGCGGCGATCACTCATGAGAGGAACAACAAGCCACGGCATCAAGCTTTCAGTCACATTTCATGGCCCATTTGTTGTGCATGCATCAAAGTGGGGAGGCTGTTGTGAAGCGCTCATCGCGGGCCCTCGTCGGCGCATGAAAGCGGGACAAGGGCCTTCGTTTCGCTCTCTTCTTTTGCCTTCTTCCCCCTTGTTGCGGAAGCCAACATTGTAAGCGAAATTATACGTTTTGTTTACTTGTTCCCCGAGATATTGTTAACCTTGTTGGCAAGGCTTTAATCCAGAGTCAGCAGGCACAAAAAGCCATTGTGTCATTATGGAATCAGTGGGAGGTGCACTGCTCATTAAAAAAATAAATAAATAAATCAGCATGACGATGGACATTGACGTCTTATTTTTATACTCGGCAAGGTCGGGAAGCATCGCGCATTCTTTTACTTTACACTTTTGTCCATGACAACAACATTCCTCGTGGCCTCTTTTGTGTTATTTCGAAGCATTCACAGCTTGTCGTCATTCATTTGTGCAAAGTGTCAAATCTGGAGCAGAGCCTTTTCAGACTTGAACTGCGTTTTCACTGAAAAAAAAAAATCAAGCATTGAGCGTGTAACAAGGCATGCTGTAACATTCGGTCGAATACCACACCAGTTCAAACTGAAATTGATATTGTTGACACCAGTCCCTCTCTGCAATTTAGTCAAAGTATCAAACCTAGAATGTTTTGGGATGTGTGTGTTTGATATGTACCTTTTTCATTGGGATGTGAAAATATGCGATGGTATATTTTCACATTTCAACTTGCACTTTTTTAACCCTTTCAGGGACAGCGGTCACTACAGTGGACAGTCTATGATGTTATCAGGTTACAGGTTATCATAATTGGTGCATGAAAGGGTTAACATGCACGACTAATGTATTGATTCTATTTCTTTTTATATATCTATTCAGTCATTTTTATTGTGTAAAATGTGTCTTGATGGGAATGTGTGAATGTGTTTGTGAGCCCTGTCAAGGAAGAATTTCTGTCACCATTGGGGTCAGACAATTAAGTATTCTATCTATCTGTTTATCTCTTGTAAAATTTTGTGTGTGTACTCGGAGTAACTGTTTTGACCAAAGATCTACTTTTCAAGCGACAAACATCCCGCGATGGCCCCGTTACCACACGTGTACGCATCCACACATGCACGCACACACGCATGCCATGATGGGCAACGGCCCCAAACATGAACAGAAAAATAAATTAGATACAAGAGTTTGTGACTAGATGGTGCTGCTCTAAAGGAAATACAATACAATACAGGTTTTGTCATGATTCTGTTTGTGACCAACAGGTGGCACTGTAGGGCTCCCCCTGCAGCTGCACACCTGTTGGTCGTTATGTCGTTATTGCTTTAAAAGGACTCCCGGCACGACCACTCGGTGTCGGGTCATTGTTTGTTGCTGTTTCTTTGCTGCTGTCATGTTTAGGTCATGTTTCTGTTACTATTAGTTTTGAGCTTCTGCCATGGGTTTTGTTTGATACTTTGGACTTTGTTTGTTTTTGATTTAGTATTCTCTGTTTTAATACAATTTGTCAAGTACACCCTGCTCCTCCCTCTTGCCTGCTTTTTGGGGTCCACCTCCACCACGCATCGTGACAGGTTTATTTATGTCGAGCTTTCACAACCGCTGCAGCTGTAACAAAGCCCTTGATAGAACATTAAAATGCTATGTCCAAGATTCAGAATATTGAACCATATATAAGGTACATCAGATTATAAATTTCACTGCATTTGAGAAAACTGAATGCTTTTTGGTGTGTTTTATAGTGCAGAAAATACGGTAATATGAATAACATGCACCATTTGTTTTTGTTGTTGTGTTTTTGCATTTCCCCCTAAGCCCCCGCAACCGACTTGGGACCAGTCTGCGGGCTACCGGTCGATCGTAATCGCCATATCGGGCTCCCCTGATCTATCCTGTTTCAGTGATTCCCAACCACTGCGAATATTAGTGTACCTGGAAGGATTTAACTGAATGCGTCTGAACATTATTCATGACAAATAATGTGTCTTTGTGCATCCATTTAGGCCAATGGCATTGAAGCTTTGTCAGAAAAGTTCTTGGACTATTATTACAAAAGATGCATTTCAATCCCATATTGCAAACTATTAGTTTTCCCCTTCAGGGTGGGCCAGAGTATTAATCAGCACGTCTCTAAAGGGATCCTGCGGCATTTGCTTTGTTCAGTGTGAGAGAACAGGCCAAGTGATGTAGCAGGACAACTCAGGACGCACTTGCTAACAATACCCTGAACATCCGCCAACATCCAACTCCTGGCCCAGAAGAACATGGCCGTTTTGGAGCAAGCCTCCTAGTCGTGAGGTGGCTCATCTCAAATGCCAAAACTGTACATCAGTTTCTAGTCTCGTCCACTGTGGTCTCGTTTAACTTTTGCTTGGTGTCATGAAAGTTAGTCAGTTAATGTATCCTTTTTAATATGCGCCAGAAAATTGGTATAAAATAGATGATCTGAATTTCACAGATGAAATTATGTTGGTCCTCAGACACCCATTCTTAGTTTTAGGGCTCTTGACTCTAATTTGTTCTCGGGAAATGATTAGCATGGATCCCTTCCAGATAAAACGAATGATGATACCTACAGTACCAGCACTTTGAATTCAGGAATTGTTTCTGCCAAAAAAAAAAAAAAAGCCATCTCTTATTGTCATTCTCACGGTGTTGTCATGCTGGCGTTTGCATTATCTTGAAGCATTACCCAGCTTGGAGTTGGCATTCACTGTTTGTAGGGGTAGATGCAGCTCTTGCTGATATTTACCAACAGACCATGGTAAAATGTTTTCAGTTCATCCCACGCCACGGAAATAGTTCCCAGGAAGCTCACCTTTACAAGGATATTCATACTGATTTCAAATGTTTATAGCCTCATTTGAACGGGCTCCCTGGGCTTCTCAGAGAAAGACAATGGAGTATCTGAAAATTCCTAGATAACAATAGTCATCCTTTTTTTTTTTTTCTTTTCCCAGAAGCTAGTGTATTAACAATGACTGAAAACTACCAGTGATGTCAGTTAGGGACAGCGTTATATTTAATGAATGTTTTACTCTATTTACAATTTACCCAACATCATCCATGGGATCACGTGTGCAGTATATTTAGGAAGTGCATCTAATTTATGGTGACACCTAGACATTTATTTTGAACAGCAGAAACAATGGATTTTGAATTCCATATAGAGTACCTTTAAAGGAACACAATTCAATGGGTATCTGTCATATTAGTTGAAGTACTTTTCACAGTACTTGTTTATGCTGATTCTCTGTGTGACACACAATACAGCCTAATACCGGTAGGGAACATAGTCGATGATTTATTTGGATATTGACAGTACAGAAAATGGATGGCTAGACACCCCAATAGCTCTGGAAGGGTGTTTTCCTGTGGCACAGTTGCCGCTGCCTTTTTTTGTTGCTTTTACATAGCAGACTGAATGTAAAGCAATCAGAGTCAATGGAAATCGAAGTACTTGCTGAGCTGTTTTTTTTCTTGTCTTATAGTCATTACAGTCAAATTTGAATTGTTGAGTCGTAATTAATTTTAAAAAAAATGTCAGGAAAAAACTGTTTACAATTCTCTGATCAAAGTGTTTCTACAGTGGTGTGTGGTTCTACACAACACTGCTGTTTCAAATTGTTTCAGAGCGTTGGGAAGGAAGGTCAGCAAAGTACGAGAGTGCATTCAGGCATACAGAGACAGGATCCAGGAGGAGGCGCCGCGCCAGTCATTGTTAGCAGAAGCGCAGATATTGGTGGCAGACACCCAAAGGATCAAAATACGCAGCCAGCAGTGCAGCACGGGTGGCGCCGTTATTTTTCTCCTTCATGCAAATAGCCTTGCAACTACGATGTGTACAATAAGCATTTGAATAACTCGAGCAAACATCATCTCTCATATATAAAGAAACCATGCGATGGAAACATTTTTTTTTTCTTCTGCGTGTTGCTTTTATTACGCAGCACTTCAAATTTTGTCTTTTTCGGCAAACTTTCATTGTGCTTCCCGAGTCACATTTGGTATTATGCACATGAACTGAATATAAAGGTACTGTGAAACACACAAAGGTTATTTGAGGCGTCACAGGAAATGTTTTTCCCATTTTTCCAAAACATGAAGGAGAGATTCAGTTCCAGAAATGTCATCACTTTTATTGTTTAACACACATCACTTTTTCAGGGACTCACAGTTACTACAGTGGACATCTTATCATGTTATCAGCTTACATGGTGCATGAAAAGGTTAAAAGGTTTTCTTCCTTGACCTGTGCACTGGACTCCCTTGATATTGTAGCCATTGAGCATATGGTACTGGACTACCCCACACTGATGGGACTGCAAGTACAACACTCTAGAACACCAGTGTCAAACTCAAGGCCCAGGGGCCAGATCTGGCCCGCAACATAATTTTATGTGGCCCGTGAAAGCAAATCAAACATGTCAACTTCCGTTATTCTTGCTAAAATCTGGACCAAATTTCAACTTCTCATTTGCAACAAATAAAACATATTGTCAGCATTTTCTTGTCACCAAACAGCTCATTACATAAGTTATACAACAGTCGAATAAACCGCTCTTCCCGACTTTTTAATATAGTTTCAGTCGTACCGGCCCTCCGAGGGAAAGATGACTTTGACACCCCTGCTCTAGAGAGAAAGCATTTGCCGGTCTTAAATGTTCCTGAGTCTGTGTCGGTGGTTTGACGTAAAAATGGTGATTTGCTGAAAAAGTATTTGGCCCCTAATACAGTACTACTAGCTACTTTGCGTATTACATTTTTGCATCACGGGGTTTGCTATTCTTCTGGGAAGTCGCTGCGTGTTGTTTACTCTTTGTGAGACGAGCAATTTTCTCCACTGTTTGCATAACCTCCTGCTCATTTCTATCGAAAGCTTTCTCTCTCACATCGGGCGCGATCTTTATCATTCACACAGCTCCACTATCAGTCTGAAAAAAAAAAAAGTTTCTTCATGCTTGACGGGCACCCTGAAATTGTTCGCGAGGAGGCAATCTGTACCTGACTATCTTTAGTCATGCCTTTGTCTTCATGTAAAATACAGTACATTTCAGTGTCTTACAGAGAGACTTAAAAATATATTTACAGTGGGTGTCTTTGGAGCCATCATTTTTACCATCGTCGCACAAATTCTGCACAAGGGCAAATGAACGCCCTCGCACCCTGATCGGATCCACCGAGATGCTTTGGAGTTAATATCAGTTAATTAATTCAATGCACTGGGCAGGGAGCCGTGAGCAGAGGTGAGGTGGACCGCGATGTGTGTAACGCCGGCTGAGGTGGTGGTGTGGCGGCCGAGGCCGGTTGGTGAAGGGCTTAAACTGAGAGGGAAATGATGGGAGTAATCCACTGAGTGCCTCTAATGTAATGAGTCAGCTTCACTTAATGGAGACCATTTGAGCAGGGAGGAGGTTCAGGAAGTAGGAGAGCTGCTGGTTATGGAGATTCTTGCTTGACAGAAAAGCTTGGTAGGGCGACGGAAAAGGGGCTAGGTCTGCTATTTGTCTTAAAGCTAGACTAGACACCAGCTCGCAGTAGCTGCTTTATAAGAATATATGACTGCAGTGTTGCACAATTGCTGAATTATAGTGTGGCGCGACTCAATATAATCATGTTATGATCTAGCTTCGGGCTGGAAGTAAGCATTTTTATTTAGAACAGACCTGGTGTTGCAGATGTTTTCTGGGGTGGTTCTGGGTAATTCTCGAACTGCATTTTGTTGGCCTTGACTATCTTCATTTGCCTTTTCATGGATTAAGTGTGAGCTGCGGAAATGACATGCTCATGCCACTTAAACGGTCCGTTGCTGCTTAAATTTTAGTTTATTTATTTAAGATAATCAGGTTTTCTCGAAATTAACATTTTCAGATCTGCTTTTTGATTTGCTTATCGACAAAAATGACTTAGATCAAATGTAAGGATTACAAATTATGAATTGGAATACCGTATTTTCCACACTAAAAGACACACTGGATTATGAGGCGCACCTTCAATGAATGGCCTATTTTGTAATTTTGTTCATACGTTGGGCACACCGCATTGTAAGACGCAATCTATACAATGCATCCACTAGATGGAGCTATGCTCAAAGAAACACCAACAGAACGATCAGATGTCAGTAAAATTTATTTAATAAAGCAGCGACACAGTTCACTTAAACAACAGCAAGTTATAATATTGTCTCGTTAATGTTGAACTCTCTTGCCGCTGCTCTAGTTCCATGTTCAACTGCGTAACCGACCTTAAGTTTGAACTCTACGTTGTCAGCATGTCTCGAGCGAGGAGCCATTTTGGAGTCGAAATATTACCGTAATGACCATACACAAGGCACATCAGATTTTAAAGCGCGCTGTGAGCTTTTAAGAAAATGGAAGGCTTTTAGGTGCGCCTTTTAGTGCGGAAAACACGGTAGTATAATCTTCAGGGGAATCAGTTTCTCCTAATCACAGGCCCTGGTCTTAAGGATGGTCTTGGAAGAAAAACCCTGCTTTGGGATAGGGGTTCAAAAATCTGTGTCAATAAAAAGTAAAAAGATGGATCCAAATTCTGAAGAAGCATCCATGTAACGCACTAAGATTGTTCAAATTAAACCGATTCCCTGTCCCCAATATGCAATTTTGGTTTCCATTTGTTTGTTTGTTTTTTACAAATGTTAAATAAAGTGGGTCAATATTTCTTCTCGATAAATGAGAAATAAATACTGAGAGGTTTTAGGCCACGCCTGATCCTTTATGACAAAATAAAGAACCAGAGCAAATGATAACATCAAGGCCCCAACTAGTGAGTCGAAAATGTGTTTTCCTAAAACCTAAACTTGAGTGTGTTGCAATTGAGTTCATACTAGAATCTTGTGGTTCACGGTAGAAAACATTCCAACTCAACTTGATTTACTTCCAATCCTCTCTGAGGTTAGTTTCATGTCATGCATGTTAAGGATGCATTTGAAGGATCTGGTGCTGTGACTAGATTTTTGTTGCCTGTGTGCACGTATCTGATGATGTTGCTGTGCTAGGCATTTGGATCAAGTGTTACCTTTGCCTGTTATTTTTCATGTTTTTTTTTTTCTAAGCCATCTACAAATCTTGTAATCAGTCAAGTTTTATTGGATCTATTGTGCACTGGAAAACTAAGTGGGATGAGTTACCACAAGAGCCGCATGTGCTTGTTTGGCATGGTGTTGAGGTTGGATAGGGAGCTGGGTCACACACTAAATACATGGCCAGATGTGACATGTGCTCCTGGCTGTGACACAAACGGCATGACACAGGAGAGAAAGTACAGGCTTATTTGTTCGAGTGCCTGTGTGATTTGTGTTCAAAACTCATCCCCCGCATCCAAATCTGCATTTTTCCTTTTTTTTTTTTTTAAATCTCCTGGCTAACCCTATTTTCACATTAAAATGCATCACATTTGTAAACAGCAATCACTGAAGACGCATGTGGTCACCATGTGAGGATGATGATTGCGGGCCAGCAATAAGCTGCCAATTGGGTTGAACCATTTGAGCCACAAATGCACATTAAACGACACTTGGAAAGATTATGACCATGATGAAAAAAGAACATTTCAAATCTTTGTAGTGCTTAAAAAAACTGCATAATCCCGCCAGGCATAAAAGTGCTTTAATGCACCATTAAATATATCCATGGTCCCATTATGGTTTTTTTTTTTGCTCCTGCATTTTGGAATTTGAAGCTGATGAACGAGGCGGGATACACCCATGACAGGTTGCCAGTCAGTAGCAAATGAAAAATATCCTTTCAGTTAAATAATGTCTACATACCGGTACCTTTAACTCATTCACTCCCAAAGACGTTTTTAAACATCTTTTCAGACTTGGTCTAGAATTGGCTGGTACTGAATGAGTTTTAAATGGAAGATTTTATCTTTTAGGAGAAAAGTGTGTGTGTTTGTGTTTTTTATTAACTTTTGTAAATATGGTTTAAAAAAAAAAGTCCAGTGTTTATTTCATTGATGGTGCTGAAGTTCGCCAGACTTTTGGTTCCAGGTCTCTAAGAAAAGTATTCCGAACCCCGAAGCTGAACATCAAAAATATGAGCGATTGCAGTCACATGAAATAAATAACAAGACCTGCTGGAAATCCCCGCAGCTCTGACACACCGTGCCCGTGAAAAAATATCAAGTCAACAAATCATACATAGAGTATCTGTATCCGTCCAGAAAGCGATCATGATTAGATTACACGTACGTGTTTAACTTCTTAAAATATAGATACAAAATTTTCAAGTAAGGGCATAATTTTATCAGGACTTTATGAGGATTCGCAAAGGCAACCGTTTGTAACTGCAGTAACATTTCCACAATAACCTTTCATCTATGTGTATTGCAAATTTTCCGCAGCAGCTAATATTAACTTTAACCCTTTCATGCGCAAATAATAATAACTTACTTCAGGATTTATTTATTTTTTTGTCAGGTGTTTTTATTCATGAAAAAACAAATAGTGGCAGTGGATGGCAACACACATCACGGTCTATAGTAGTGGTTGATGCACAATTCTGACATTATGATGAATTAATATAAGACAAAACAACATATGAGTAGCTGTCCACTCGAGTAACCGCTGTCCCTGAAAGGGTTAATGTTGGAACATTATCAATTAAAATCTGGTATTGTCTGTGTTCATGTACATTTGCCAAATACAATGTTTTTTTTTTCGTTTTTCAAACCAGTTTGACTAATTGAAAAAATAAAATCTTTCTGTCTCTTCCTTTTCTTGTTCCAACTCTCCTCTCCTCACCCTCGAAACAGGTTCCTCATCAGATGGGCGCACTGACCTTCTACCGATACGAGCAGCCGATCGTAGACTACTGCCAAGCTCATCAACCCCTGCGGCTAAACATGGGCTATGAGGGCCCCCCTCAGTGTCTGGAGGGACTCGAAGACCTGGGGCCTTGTGAGAGGGCCACAATACAGACAGTGGCGCTCCCGGCCGTGCCCGCCGCTGCCACCATAGGGCCCTCAATGCCAGGGCCCTGTTCACCCCCACCTGCACTCAGGCCGACGACCGAGGCTCCCAGCGGCGGTCTTCCCACTGAGCGCACCGGCACACTTAAATTTGGACGCTAGCGAGCTGGACGTCAGCCTCTGATGAATTGTGACTTGAGAATAATGGGGCAGCTGAGCTGGTTATTGACCTCGGGTTTGGAACGTTAGTAGGAAGAAAGGTTTTGGTTTTCACGTTACACACAATCTGAGCGAATACACAGTCCACCGGGATAACACGTTATTTTCCATAACGGCAAATTGACGATGGTCTGGGACAAAAAAAAACAGAAGTTTATTTTTCAAATTGTGTATGTTGTTTTTTTTTTTTTTTGCCATTTCAACAGAACGGGTTGTGCTTTTGCAAGGTTGCGACAGTGCATGTACTCTTGACTGTTGGGACAGAAAGGAGTACAGCAGGCTGTTGAACCAATTTCGATCATTATTTCATAAGGATCAGTCCTCTCGAGGTGGACGATTACACTGAGCTCGGATCTGCTTTGTTTGACTTGAAATTTTGGATGTGCGATCAAATTTATTATGTCCGTATGCATATCAAACCAAAGAGTTACACACAAAAAAAATCTTCGTTAAACTGAACATACGTTGAGGGCATTGCTTAAAATATCAAAAACAAGCATTTTTGCTAAATTGTTGCACACAAAACTAAATGTCTGAGGTTTTGTTTGAAACAAATTGGCATCGTAATCAGATGGTGATGAGTTGGCGTTCATTGAGTAGTTATAGCCTGTAAAACTGTTCCACAGCAACACACTTTAAATGTACAAGGTCCTGTTAAAAGACTGGCACACCTTTTGTAGACGCGTAGAGCCCAACAACAAGATGCTGAACCTGTGAGCAAAATGATTGCCAAGTCATGTACATTCTGTATCCTTGAAGAGGTCCGCTGACCACTCTCACTGCCCCATTTGGAATCACGACTGACTTTGATCGTAAGAGGAAAATTCGGAGAGCATCATCTCTGACTATGTTTTGCTCTCTGAACCCCACACGCCCCCCCCCCCCCCCTCCCCCCCCCCCCCCCCCC
>CAAKHF010026834.1:0-10547 GCA_901007745.1 Hippocampus kuda | reverse complement strand
GAAATAATGGGCCAAAATGTGTGTGTGTGTGTGTGTGTGTGTGTGTGTGTGTGTGTGTGTGTGTGTGTGTGTGTGCCCCTACAGCGTCACATCCTCCTCCACCTTCCTTTCGCCAATGTCACTACAACTGATGCTCATGCCTGCCCAGTCCTCATTGATCGTTATTGTCCATTGCTGTTTCACATTAGCAGAAGGTCTTTAACCTGTGGCTCATGTCGTGCCGACACTGTTTTTCTGCCATTGCTCATGTCAGAGGGTACGTCCAATAGCAAGATGTGATCATTAACCTTTGTCGGGGAAACACATTTTTTTTCATTTGCCTGACAAATCCCGTTCACGCCCCTGAGTGTATTTAATGCGAACACCGAAGGAGATGAGGTTTGAATGAAAACAAGTGACAATTTAATCTGGCGTTTAATGTGTCATGACACTGAGAGAGAAAGCAGGCGAGCTGGCAGAAAGTAAGATCAGAAAGAGAAAAAACAAGTCTTTGTTTCCATGCAGACCCAGAGCACTTTCCCTTTATTTCCCAGCCTCCTACTGTAAATGTGCAAAACAATTGATTCCCCGCTGTCTCCTTCCCATCCAATTTCTGCAGAGCATTGATTTCTGTAGGGTGTAAATATGTGCTGCCTTGTTTTCTTTGGTAGTTGCTTTGTTGTTTTGGGTTTGTTTGTTTTGTTTTTTTTTGCTTTGGATTTTTGTTGTTTTCCCGCTCTCATTTGGACTATTTTGCTTTTATTGTACTCAGATTTTTTTTGTTTTTGTGGAGACTTGGTTCAAGTGCAAACATATGGCTCTTTGATTAAATTATTGTCAGAAAAATGTTTTGTAAAAATTTTGATGACGATTAAAAAAAGAATAAACCGATAAGATGGAAACTTTGATGTTTCGTTTATCTGAATTAAAGTGATTCGCAATTTGTGCCAGCTGCAGTTTAAAGATGTTCTGTGTTTGTGTCTACAGCTCGTACATTACGCATGCGGAACAACAGCAACCGAGTGTTTAAAGGGGGAGTTTGCAATGTTAACACCGCTGGCAATATTTCAATGGAGCGTCACTTGACTTATACAGACACACTATTCACAAAAAGTGAGTGACATTTGGCTTCAGGTGAAATTTCAGGACGAGCCTAAAATGCCTTCAAACCTTTACAGGTGAACTTAATCTGACCTTCTCTAAGCTTTTGAATGCACATGTGCAACTATTAAATGTCTCAGAGAACAGCAACTTGTGCAAAATGTACTAACGAGAAGCTGAGCCTTGAATCGACCAATAAATAACCTGGTTCAATTAGAGTTGGTGTTTAAACGGTCGTCCTCATCATGCTGTTCACGTTTTGACAACATGAGACCAAGACGACACCTAACAATGGATCAACAGTACTTTGCCATTGAGATGCTTCAAACAGGACGTTCTTAGACGCAAGTGGCTACTGAGCTTAGAGTGTCACAGGGTGTCAATAACAGCTTCCAACAGACAAACCAAGAGATCGGAAGAGTCACAGAAAGATGTAGTTGTGGATTTCCTTTGGTCACATCCTATGCTGAGAAACCTGATGATGATGAATGCCACTCAAAACTCCAAATGCCACTCAATTCCAGGCATGTTTAAGGGAGACCATTCAAAACCATTTACATCAGCGTGGTCTGTGTGCTAGGGTACCTGGCCAAACCACCAGGCACAAGCGTCATCATCTTGCATGGGTCAGGGAGCATTTATGCTGGACAAGGGACCAGTGGGCCTCAGTGCTGTTCTCGGATGAAAGTCATTTCATTCATTCATTCATCTTCCGAACCGCTTCATCCTCATTAGGGTCGCGGGGGGTGCTGGAGCCTATCCCAGCTGTCTTCGGGCAGTAGGCAGGGGACACCCTGAATTGGTTGCCAGCCAATCGCAGGGCATAAAGTCATTTCACTTTGAGCAGAAATGATGGCCGCCAACAATGTTGGAGAGATCAAGGCGAGCTCTCTGCATCAGCCACTGTTGTCACCAGAAGAGTTTTTGGTGGTGGCAGTGTTACAGTGTAGGCAGGTGTGTCCAGTGGGGACAGAACTGCCTTACGGTTTGTGACAAGCCCATCCTACCCGAATAGCATAATTAATCCAGTGATCGTGCCCCTACATGAACAACAAGGGCCTAATTTCATCTACATATGCGACAATACTGTAGCTCATCGAGGTCGCACCATCAGGGAACGGCTGTTGGGAGACTCATCCACCTCAAATGGAATGGCCAGCACTTTCTCCAGACCTGAATCCAATTGAAAACCTGTGGGATCAGCTGAGTCGCCCTGTAGAGGTTCGAAACTCTGCACATCAGAACCTCAATGACTTGAGGGCCCCCCTTCAAGAAGAGTGGGATGCCATGCCTCAGCAGACAATAATTCGACTTGTGAACAGCATGAGACGTCGTCGTCAAGCTGTAATTGATGCTCAAAGGCACATGACGAGTTAAGAATAAGAATAGGAGTAAGAAAACCTTCATTCATTTCACAATGGAGAAATTCCCAATTTACATCAGCAAAGTTTTGAAAGGAAGAAAGTAGAAGAACAAAAATGATAGGAGCTGCTGTAAAAGCAGCCACTCTCGCCGCTATTATTGAGACGTTGAAAGTTTTTGTTGTGGTTTACCCACCATTGTTGTTAATTTTTCTTTCAATGAATTGTTGAATTGACAGTGCATGACTTTGTCCAAAAGATTAATCAAAGTATTTCAGGATTTGCAGGCTCATCATTGTTTTTGAAATAATTCCTAATAAAAATAAAAAACTAATACAAGTAATCAACAGGCCAGCAGTTTGTATGATTTAAAATAAATCTTTAGAGTTGAATTTAGTTTTCGTCACTGCCTACGCCAGTACATCCTTAGATTGTAGTTGTTTCCATGACAAATTGTTGCTGTGCTTTTCTTTGGCTACATGCTGAGCCATTGCTCCAGGCTCAAAAACAGCACTGCACATCCAAACATTTTCAAAGCTGAAGTATGTATGATATAAAACTACAGCTAATTGCTCTATATTGGAAAGGTAGTCAGGTTCTCTCAGCGAAGGTCCAATTTATATGAAATGTTCCAAAATATGTGACCGGCTGAAGGGTCAGTCTATGTCACCTCTGTGCGCACACACGAGCCTTGTCTGAGTCTGGAAGATGAAAAAGCCCCCAGTTGGAGGTTGATTGCCAAGGTCAGGTGATTTGGTGTAGTACACAGTTTCTGATTCCAGATGACCTTTCAGGCTGTGTGATGGTGACGTAACGCTGAAATCTCAGCTGGAAGGGGCTCGGAAAACGCATAGCTTGTAGACACCCAAGAGTGCTCTCTTTCTCACACTCGGCTTCTTTTACACCAAGTGTTGTACACATTTCACTGGTGTCAAAGCCATGAACTGGAGGTAAAAAAAAAAAAAAAAGAGCTCCACTGAGCTGTTAGATGTGTTGTCCTCAAAGAACCTATGCCACCTTTTCAATCTCATACATTTTCAGTTAGGCTGCAGCATGAAAAAAAGAACATTTCTCCCACATTTGTTGCTCTCAATGGAAGGCCAAAGTGAAGTGTTCCCTTCGGCACTTTCCTTTGACACATTGTGCCGTGCCTCCACTTTGACCTCATATGAGCAGTCAACATTAAAAAAAATACAATAAAATAGTTTGGATAATGCTCTGCGTAGAAGCCTTTTTGTATTAAGCTTTTGTGCAGCCTTCCTTTGTGCCTTCCATGTGTGCATCTTCATGAGCAGCACTCATGAAGGTGGTATTGTAAAGTAGAATGACCTAAGGCACTCTAACATCCAATGATGGAACCCCCCCATAAAAATATTGTTTAAAAAAAACAAAAACAGAAGTGCAGCGAAAGTTGGCAAAAAAATAATAGTAGCACTTGAACACAAAACACATAATGTCTGATACTGTGGAAAAAAAAAATAACACGCTTAAATTCGGTCCTACTGTGTCAAAAGGTAGCCAAAAGTATTTGCTTCACTTGGATTATCCACCTTGTCGAAGAAGTTTCTGAAGGTTCCTCGCCGGATTTCAATAAACTTTACTTTCTGACTTGACCTCACACTCAATGACATTTTCAACGCATTTGCACAGTGCCTGCATCTGTCTGTTGAAGTGAACTTGCGCAGAATTCTATTTGTGTTTAAGGTCAGAAAAACATTTATCGGCCATCAGAAAGTATCCAAATTTACCAGAGTGATCATTTTAGCAATTCAGTACACAACCATGTACAACTCAATGATAATATCCTGTCTTAGGTCATGTGTGTATGGTGTAAACAATGTTTACAGGATGATTAACCCTTTCATGCTAACATGATAAACTGTCCTCTGTAGTAATCGCTCTACCCAAAAGGGTTAAAATGCCTGAATTGTTGACAGAGATTTTATTTTATTTTATTTTTTGTAATCATGGCAATCATGGTTTGCCTGTATTTCCTTTTCAGAGATTGGCCTGCAGTCCCGAGCTGGTGTTTTTCCTCTTCACCCATTAAAGTTTCCAACATATAAGAAGTTGAAAACTTGCAGTTCAGTAACAAAATCATGATTGCGAAGAGGAAAGCAGACAAGAGGCTATTTTTCATCTATAGCCTGCTTTGGGATGTATGTGCTGTATGACCTTGATTTCTAATTAAGTTTGCTGACTTCCATTGAGAGATGAATATTTAAAAGCCACGTGTCGGAGGTCAGCTTTAAAATGAGAGCCAGCGCGTATTTTTATTCGTTTTTATGCTTGACATTCACACATTCCACATGTATAAATTATGACTTCGTATTCAGATTTGCTAACATGGTAAGAAGTGCGATACGCGTTAAAGGGCTTTCCATGAACTCAATATGACGAAATCAAAAACTGTCGAAAAAAATAAGTCGTTCAATATTCACTCGTGTATCATCATGACATCAATCAAATTTGATATCTACTTATCTGTCACTGCACACGTGTGTGTCTGTGTCTTTGCTCATGGTTGAATGTGTGTCACACTTGCAGCTGTTGGGTTCTACTTTTCCCATGCGGGCCTCTGCTGAGAAAATGATAAATCCGGTTTCATTGATGTTTAAAAGGCTCAATCTTTCTGCGAAGTATCACCGGCATTTTAAAAATAAATAAAAAATAAATGGAATACAGTTCACATAGCAACTCATGAGGCTAAAATGTTAAGAATTCGAATCACCAATTGTCCTCTTATGTTGCCATCGGGCCCAAAAAAAAGGGGGGGGGGGTTTCTAGAAATGCCTGCGCTCAATGCAAGAAATAGATCTTAACACCCATTGAAAAACTTCTGTCTTTGAAAGTTTGCCGAATGTTATTTTTGGTAAAGTTCTTGTTTGCATGAAGGCTCCTGCTAACTTCCAAAGAAGTGAGTCATACCTCTGGAGACTAACAAGAACAGGATCCAGCTTTCATCATGTTATCATTTAAGAAGCTGCAAACCTCAAACTGAACATTGTTAACAAACAAAGCTAGGAGGTGTTCTGTTTTTGGTTTTTTTTTTTGTTTTCCCCACATTGATTTAATCAGCGCTCTGAAAATGGAATGCATTTAAATCAGGATGAAAGATAACCGTGCAGGCTACTTTATTTTTTTACGTTGGGGCATCTTAAGATTCTCTTCTCCCCTGACCTTATTAAGCTTAGGTCATGGTTGGTAGCAACTATAAATTTTACATCTTTTGCAGAAGAGGGTGCAAGTACATTTTTTATGACCGTAACTTTTACTCTAAGCGTCTGAACCGTCAGAGGCACAGCAAGGTCAAAAACGGAAATAACTGAAAAAACACTGGAAATGTTGCTGAATTTTTTTATGCCATGTACGACAACACCTTGTACGTATTAATACATTCATCATTGTCATCTGTTAGTTCGGCTTAGTTCTGAAAATTGTATAATTACGGTACATGGAATGACCTCACTGCTAAAGTCAACAATGAAACCTTTTAGTTTGTGAAATTAAAGTCTACCATAATAAGACAATGGACTGCAAAGACTATTTTACGAGACCCTACAACAATTGGTATTAGTCCAAATTGAATCCACATATATTTTACACTTCAGTTAAGCTGTAACATAATGCATGAAGTTGTACCCATGCACTCAGGGACAGCAAATGAGTTGAATGGCACTTGAGGGTAAAAATCACAATTTAAAAAAGGAACTTCTGAAAAATTACGGACTCCAAAAAGCACAGCACAACCTTATTTGGGACATTACTGTGACAAATGAAAGAGAAAACAATAAAGAGGGAGAATGAAGTGGATTAGGGGCACTGACAAGACGGTGAAAGTCAAGCGGCTGAACAAGATTGATCAGGGATGGTGGGACGGCTAAAAGCTTCGACAAGAACGGGCGCCTCAACTAAAATACGGAATGCCTCCTTGTCAAATGGGTGGTGGGGGGAAGAATTGTTTCGAAGGTTGATAACCTGTGCCAAGAGTCTTTTTCAAACACTGTCACACTAGCTCACTCACATGAAAGTACAAGTGGAAGGGAGGAAATTGACTGTGGGGAAGGAAATTAAGCATTCCACGCACAAGATACCTGCCGCTGCTTAATTACAGGCCCAGTGGCTTAGTTACTCCCTGTCATCAGGCAACAGAACTGACTGTCCTTTTCCTTGATTATCTGAAACATCACCTGCAACACAAAAACAAAGGTTTAGGGGCCAGTTGAGCAAATGCTTTGTCAATTTCAATTACAGTGGAACTTCTACTTACAAAATTAATAGGTTCTGGAAGAAATTTCTTTACTACAAAATGTTGGAAGTAGAGACGTGTTTTCCATGTAAATGCCCTAATCCGTTCCACCCTCCCCCAAAATTCAGACACTATTTTTTTTCTAAAGCATAAAAATGCATCAAAATATGTAACAAGTACATGTTACAATTAGATTATTGCACAATAAATGAGAGTTGTGCATAATGTACAAAACAAAGAATATAGAATAAAAATGATGGTCATTTAACGTTAAACTGTGTCCTCATTTTTTGCCCTCTTTCGTTCGTGTTCTCTCTCAGAAGTGTTTTTTGCCTGGCGGTTTGGAAAGAACCAAGGTTCGTTTGCTTTTGTCGGCTTTTAACATTCCTTCGAAAATGTCCAAGGCAAACATAAGCATAGTGAGCGATCGCCCGACTAGTGAACAATTTTTCTCAGTGATTCCCATTTATGTAAAACTGTCTGAACGCGACACTGCATGGATCCATATCTATATATGTCTATCTACACAGATAGACACTTACGGTAAGGTCCCTCTTAGCCAATGGGATGCCAGGAAGATTCTCGGTAATAGCCAATGGCAGAGCAGTTATACATATCTTGCGTCCAGGAAACTCATATTGCGAGTAGCCGTATTTTTACCTTTCATATCTTGAAATTTATTTCGTAACAAGAGGCAATATTTTCCTGTTAGGGCGTTTCGTAACTTGAAAATTTCATATGAATATGTTCGTAAGTAGAGGTACCACAGCACTTGGTAAACATTATCTCTGACTTTAAACCTGAAGATTGATTTTCAAGGGACTGGAGAATTCTTCTTGCTAGTTTTTGTGTTGTACTGTGAGCTAGACAGATGGAAAATGTTTACTTTTTGTGTCAGTACTTTTAATTGTTTGCCGGATAACATGTATCATGAGCAAGTTCTGTGTTACGATAGCTGTACATATTTGTTTATTACCCTGGAGGAAATTCTACCAGCTGCTTCCACAGATGCGACATTATCAAAATATGTTCTGGTAATACTTGGTATAAAAAATACCAAATAAGATATGTACAGTATTACACAGAAGAATATGGTACCAAATCATGTGTTGTGGGTACAAAAAGAAAAACGAGAGCAGTGCTGATGATGTAGTATGACGTGATAAGACTGCAGGTTATCAACATGTCAACTCTTCCCTATCTCGTCTTCCCTTTTCCACCGTGGTGTTACAGAGAAAAATGGCACTGGGGATTTTTTTTTTTTTGAGTTTGTCGATGGAACACATCTGATATAGCAACCTGCCGCTGCTTAGTGGTGGAAATCTGCTGAGGGTGGGCAACATTTTCAAGTTGGACTGCCGTTGCCCTTTTCTTTCAAGATGCTCAGGGTTCATTGTCCAGATCTGATGGTGGCTAGGTTACCACAGCGAAGGGAAATTATTGATATCTGGGATTTTTTTTTGCCATTTTCACATGAATGCAGTATTCTTAGACCCACCAATATTCTGCCACAAGGTATTTATATTACATGCATATTTAGAGTAAATATACAGTTGGTCCTAATGATTTGTCTTCAGTTAAGGGCATTCCATTTTTACTGTCAACATCAATCAAGACCATTACTTTGACATCGCAGCAAACTGATGGCAGAGGAGGGCCTTCCCGCCAGCCTGCACACCTGCTGCCAATAGTAATCAGTCAAGTATTTAAGGACTTCCAAGCTGCCAAGTCTCTGTCAGATGATTTGCTCGCTTTGCTCACGACGCATGTTTGATTATCCTGACGTTTGTGTCTTTGTTTCACAGCTCTCTTTTGTAGTTCCATTGTATTGTTCTTATTCAATATTTTCATTTCCCAGAATTGGATCTCCTTGTAGTTTTATGACAAGCAATTTTTGTGATCTTGTCCCTTCGTGTCTTTTGCAAGCAATTTATGTTATTCTCATATCATCCTGGCAATTTGTTACCAGCGACATTTGTTGAACCTTGTCAGTATTGTGTTTTTTGGGGGTCGACTCCTGTCTATATTTGTGGAATACACTTCATTCCAAAGCAAGCCAGAACTTGACAGAAAGCCAGCAACACACTACACAATCAGTGACGATATTAACATCCTACGTCCATTTTGATTTTGAGCTCAATATTTCTTATCATAAACTATCCTTTTCGAAAAGAAAATTTTACTAGCTCTCTAGAATTGATTGCGAATGGCGTGAGAAGCTTCGAAGTCAAACATCAACAATGGAGTACAGCAGCAGTATTTCATCACGCCGTTTAATCATCCCCAACAATGAATGCTAGCATGTTGTTCTGAGAGTGAGGAGAACACCTGTTCATGTATTTAGTCAGAAAGACAGGAGACTCGCGGGACCTCAGCGGGGTCCGACACCCAGTTGCAAATTGGATGCGGTGTTTTTTAGCGCACTTTCTGAAATGTCAATGGATGTAGCTAATTAGTACAAAGCAGGTGTTAATTAGCTGAGGTGAGAGGCTATCGGTTTCGTTGCGATCCATAGTAACTTGTCTCATGGAGCGGCAACTCTTTGATCTTCCCCGTAGGGCTGAATGCACCACTGGACTTGTCATTTCCAATTGGGATGTTCAAAGATTCTGCAAAGGTGTCTCTGTTGTTAAACCTCCCTTTCCTCAATGCGCTTGGATGAATGGAACAAGCAAGATGACAAATCAGCAGAGTGTATGTCGTCTTTCCTTTCAGCTACCTGATCGGAAGTTTTTTGTCGCTGCAAACATGAAGCGACACCTGCTGAGTAGGACACGGGGGAAATATCAACAAAAGGGCCGTTGTTTTCTGTCAGTTTGGAACTAACCCAAATTAAAAAAATGTCCTGTTGTTGCCACTATCGTTTGATAAAAGAGGAAGCCGGGCAACTGAATAGCGGGAGGGAGTGATTATGCAAAAATCAAATGTTCTTCAGTGAACACAAATGCCTACGTTTGTAAGTCCCAAGTGTGACAGCAGAATAACTTCATAGTAAATTAGTCCAGTCAGTCATTGTATTCGGTTTATTTGGAAATAATCCATCAGTACAAGTTCCTAATTTGCTGACACATGCGGCAAAACTTAGCATTAGTGTTTCACATGACATGCTAACATTTGATATTCCAACGTAGCTTGTCTTTTGTTTTTCGTTAACCTTTCGACATGAGTTTGTACCAAAACTTAGCACGCCTCGGCATTTTATTCGGATTTATCGAAGGAAATCCCGCAGTGTGAATATGCATGGAAAATTGATTATTGGTGACACAATTTCCCTGGCATCTAATTTGCTTCCCACCAGTGCTTCAAGTATCTTGCAACAGTTACCGCACTGAATCATGTACGAACCTTTAAGTGTGATGAAAGAGCGAGGTGGTCGGGGGTAGCGTTGAGGAATTTTCAAAAAACAGCACGGAAAGGTGGAAGAATAGTAGAATTAGAAGAGGCGTATTTGCATTTCTCCCTCATGGGGAATTCTTGATGCCTTCATGCTATGGGGTGCACACGCGAGATGAATAATGTGTGTTGGGATCGGAGCACGGGCATGAAAAAAAATCAGGTTTTCACAGCTGATGGGCTTACATAGAATTAGCTTGGCAAGGATTTGACAATACAGACACAAATCTCAGATCATTTAACATGCTACTGAATTTTTATGGCAGAGGTTGCTCAGTGATTGCCTGCGTAAATTATGAAGTGCAGTGCTGTTATTTAATTTAAAAAAAACCTGATATTTTGACTGAGCAAACCATTATGGGGGGAAACAGATGCCAAATTGTCAGAGCCAACACTTACTTTCTCATCCGTGAATGGAATGTAGGCAGAAATGGGAAACATATTTCTGGCTTTCTGGGAATTTA
>CAAKHF010026813.1:0-11273 GCA_901007745.1 Hippocampus kuda | reverse complement strand
TGCTGAGTCAAATGCCAAAGAATCCAAGTGAGTTTTGAGGCGGGTTTTGAAGATGGGCAGCGAGGAGGCTTGCCGAATGTTCAGTGGGAGGTCATTCCAGAGAGAGGGACCAGCTACGGAAAAGGCTAGATCCCCTCTGAGCCTCCGTTTAGTTCTTGGTACTTCTAATAATGTCTGGTCCGCAGACCTGAGGTGTGTAGTGGCGGATGAGCTCAGAGAGGTGCGAGGTCATTTAGAGATTTGAAAACAAATAATAGGATCTTGAAAAGAACTCAAAAATGTATAGGGAGCCAGTGAAGGGATGCCAGAGTAGGAGTTACGTGCTCCCTCTTACGAGTACCAGTCAAGAGGCGAGCAGCGGCATTCTGGACCACTTGATGAACGTTCTATAAAATAAAAGGAGGTCAGCATCCTATGTGTGACTTTTTTTTTTGGCATGCATTATGTGTATATTTTTAGGTGGTTGTCATTTACTTTCAGTTTCAGTATACTGAAACGCTAATCTTGACTAGTTCTTTAGTAGCTGCTGCTAATGCATCTACGCTTGGCTTCTTACCCAGCTGTTCACACCTTTATCATTATTTATTGAACCTCCTCAAGGAGTACCAGTAGTTAAATGCGTTATGTAAACCTTCACGGGGCCTTTTCCGCATCCATCCATTCATTTTCTAATCCACTTATCCTCACGAGGTTCGCCGGGGGGCCCGAGCCTATTCCAGCTGTAGGCGGGGGACACCCTGAACTGGTTGCCAGCCTATTGCAGGGCAAACAAGCATCCGCGCTCACACTCACACCCAAGGACAATTTAGAGTGTTCAATCAGCCTGCCATGGATATTTTTGGAATGTGGGAGGAAATCGGAGTACCCGGAGAAAACCCACGTAGGCACGGGGAGAACATGCAAACTCCACACAGGAAGGCCAGAGCCGGGCTCGAACCCTGCACCGCTGCACTGTGAGGCCGACACGCTAACCAGTCGACCAAAGAGCCGCTCTGCCTTTTGCCCCATGCTTGATAATTTTAAAAACTGCATCGCTTCTTTTTGATGACCCCGATTGTCGGATTTTCCAACCAACTCAAGAAAATCAAAGTTAGTTCATCGATACGTCAACAAATGCTGATTATTCTCTCTTGGGTATCATTTGCTTTCCTTTCTGAATATCAATTTAAGGGACTACAAATTTGCACATATAAATACGTGGCGGTCATACTGTAAATTGTTTGTGCTCAGCATGAAATGTCATTCCAATCTGATCATGACCTAACCGACACCATCAAGTCAAGTCAAGTCAAGTCAACTGTATTTATAGAGCACTTTCAAACAGCCATCGCTGCATCATCATCAAGCCATCAATTAATCATTCTCTGATATCAGCAGCCAATTGGGACAAAATAAGCCACGTCGTCATCATGCACATTTCCCATCGCATGGAAGCGTGCGTACGAGCAGTTGGGTTAAAAATAGCTCCAGCCCAGCATGTCCCACCCTGTGTGTGTGTTTGTGTGTATTTGGGATTTGCTTGGCTAGCTCCGCTGTGTGTCTACTTAACTTGCTGTATGTTAGTGTCTGTGTGTGTGTGTGTGTGTGTGTGCGTGTTTATGTGCCTGTGTAACATGATAGCAACCCAATGTGCAGTGACATTCTCTCTCTCAGCACAGCCGAGAGGTCGTGAGTCAGGCGATGGCACCTGCAGCCTGTCTTGTGTGGCTGCAGCACAGGCCAGTCTCTCCATAGGAAGTGCAAGTGGCAAGGATGAGACCACAGGATACGCGGGTGGCAATGGAGTGATTAAAAAAAAGGCCTTTTGAATCATATGGAGCAGCTTTGATATATTAAAAGCAGTTTATAAGTTTATAAAAACACAGCAGCTGGATCCAAATGATTTGTGCATGTTATGTACAGTATGATGTGTTAGGTATTTTTTTTTGTGTGGATTTTTACCTAAAATATTATCGATATGTCTACATTAGACCAGGAGTGCCCATTATGTAGATCCTGATCGACCAGCAGATCTAGGACTGGTCCCAAGTAGATCCGAGGGGTGTATAGGAGAAAAAAAAACAGCCATTTGGGTGTCTTTGTTCATGTTAGTAATTCATTTTTTGTGTTAATGTACACTGCACCCTAATCATCAGTCTCATTTTCACAATTTTTTTTTTAAAAAATATAAAATAAAATAGATCAGGTAAATCTTTAACCTACGGTGGCGCGTGACCTACATCACCGGAAGTTGTTAGCACTCAGGAGTCTGCAATTGCAGCGTGTGATCAGAGCTGTTGCGCTATGTCTTTTATCGTCATTATTGTCATTCAGAGTTTGTTTCGTGTACAATTCACCGAGGGCACGGGCAAAGAATAGGAATCTAGAGGGCCCAGGGAGGCACTTTAAAACGGTACGTGTGAGCTACGATACTTAACAGGCTGCAAAAGTGCATCGCATGCCTCCGTGTCAGGCTGTTTCTCATCATGCCGTGCGTGCGTGTGTGCGTGTGTCCGTGCGCGTGCGCGGTAAGGGGCGTTCCCGGGAGGTTGGTTGATCGAAAAGTCGATCTTCGGTCCAAAAAGTTTGGGCACCCCTGCATTAGACAATAGTGATATTGAGCTCTAATTCACCACAGCTGTGGATTGAAAAGCATTTTGCAGAACATACAATGTTTACCATTTCAAAACTGAATTTGCTAGATCGATTGTTTTCGTATTTATGCGCCCTCGCCTTGTTTGGCCTCAAAACATTTGAGGGGACATGCAGTGAAGTCCATAAATATGGGACATTGACCCACCTCTCACCATCACAATATTTGTGAAATGAAACAAACAAAAGGTGCTTTTTTTAAACTCCAGACATTTGGATCACATTTGAGGGTATTTAAATCCAAATCAGGTGAACGTGTAGGAATGGCATCTGTTTGTATACAGCGTATGCCTCCAAGTGACCAAATGAACACTCATGAATCAAACATTCACACATTGACACAGCCAAATTACATCCTGAAGTCTGGAATGTTAGCATCCACCATAGAATAAATAAGCACAAGTTGGGAGTCTTGTCTGGTTGACGACGTGCAGACCTGGCCACCACCTTGAATCAGAAGTACCCAGCCAACTCTTCCGTTCACTTGTATTGAGGTAACAGTGTTTGACTTCAATAAATTAATCACAACTTGTTGGAATTCTTTTCCGATTTGGACACATGTTGGTTTGTTGGAAACATCAAACATTCAAGACACCAAACATGTGGGGTATTTTCCATTCAAGGATTTCATACCATATGCCTTGAATGTTTCAATCAAGCACCCCTGAGAAGATGCCATAGTGATGCTTGATTGACGGCTGCACAGACAGGCCTTATAGGTCTGCGTTATCAACCCTTTCAAGGATGGCGGTTACTACAGTGGACAGCTTATTATGCTATCAGGTTACAGGTTATCAGTGTTGGTGCATGAAAGGGTTAATTGTGTTTTCGAGAGGCAATAGTGCCTGAGCTCCTGCATGGACTTGGACTGCATCTTTTCAAGTCTGTTTAAAAACAATAAAATACTATAATACCACTTTTTTGTGATGTGAATCTTTTGACCTGCCTCAATGTAACGATGTAACGAATTTAAAACGAAAATAGGGGTTTTCTCAGCAACTTTTAGATGAGATTAAAATATAGATTAATTAGATCAATTAATTAAAGATCATAATTAATCTCATTTTTAAAATCTCTTGACAGCACTAGTTTTTGCTAACAATGCTATTTTTTTTGTATCAGTGCACCATCTGTTGTTCGTGAGCAAATGCTGCATGTTTTTCTTTAACTTTTAATGAACAGCAAAATTTGAGTCGGAGAAATTCCCATTTCACAGCAGCAAAGTTATGAAAGGAAGAAGTAGAACAACAAAATATAGGAGCTGCTGGAAAGGCAGCCACTCACGCGGCGCCATTTTGAAGTCAAAATAACAAAAATAACACAACACATAGGACACAAGACAGTCATGCAATCTTCACCACTTTTCTGCATACACTTTCTTGTCTGAAGCAGTTATAGATGAAAGAGGAGAGGATCAAAGTGATGACTAAATGTAAACAAAAATAAATGAATAAAAAACAAACCAGATACCCAAAAGAGGGGGAGGGAAGGAATTCATTGAATTCCACAGTCAATAAACCATTTCAAGAATCAATCAGTGATCAAAACAGTCAAAATTGCATCCCGACTGTGAAGCGATAACGAAATGTAGCATGTGTTGGGGGGTGGTGGGGGTGAATTCAGCTGCCAAATCCCCGAGCTTCATGAGATCAACGTGGATTGACCCAAGCAGAGACAGACGGCTTGTCACTTCAGGGGCAGAAACAACAGTCGGCCCAACCTCCCCTTGCATAATACCACAAGCATTACATAAGAGTTGTGTGGCACTGACACAGACAGAACGAGAGAAAGAAGAATCCGACAAACGCTATACATCATTAAAGGCGTAATGGGAGACCCCGGTGTTTTCAGAGCAGCGGGGGAAAAACACTCTTCATACAGATGACAGATGGTGTTTCCTCCATCCACAATAAGGACGGTGGACCAACTGTTGTGACACACACACGCACGCACATGCACACACACACACAAAAAGTTTACCCAAAACATCTCCATTTGTCATATTTCAAACAAATAACTTTTTTTGGAAATTCAAATTGGAAATCAAAATCTATAGTGGAGTCCACCTACAATGTAATTTAGCCATGAATTCTCCATGATTGTCATATCAAAACATTCGCTTTTCTCAGAGTTCGCTTCCTTGCTAAAAGGTTTCCACTCAACAGAAACATGAAATAATAGTCGAATCTCAAAAGTAAAATGATTATTCAAAGGTCATCGAAATCCAAAAATGACCAAAATATTTTGGAAAAGTATGCTATACATTGCGCAAAATAGCATTCAAACAAAACACCCAAAAAAAAACCAACAACAACAAAAAACCAAAGTTTTGTTGCTAATCAAGGACTTCATTTGAGGAGCGAATGAGTAATTTTAAAGAACATTTTGTTTTCCGGTTAATTCCAGGGACCTGAAGCAAGGGTTTTTATTATTTTGCAGACCCAAAAAAGGCTTTGAAAGCCTTTGTGCAACTTCACTTGAGCAGCTAACGTTTTAACGTGCAACATAATACAACAACAGGTTCAAGCTTGTGTGTTTATGAGCTCAGAACAGCTAACTTGTAATAAGACAAAAATTCAATAGTACAAATGTGATAAGCCCTAAAGTGAACACACCTCAAGAGGAAAGAGTTGAAAATGGTAAAATAGGTTCAATTATAAATTTAATTAAAGTGTTTAGATGATGGGCGGCCCGGTAGTCCAGTGGTTAGCACGTCGGCTTCACAATGCAGAGGTACCGGGTTCAATTCCAGCTCCGGCCTCCCTGTGTGGAGTTTGCATGTTCTCCCCGGGCCTGCGTGGGTTTTCTCCGGGTACTACGGTTTCCTCCCACATTCCAAAAACATGCATGGCAGGTTGATTGAACACTCTAAATCAGGGGTCACCAACGTGGTGCCCGCGGGCACCAGGTAGCCCGTGAGGACCACACCAATAGCCCGCCAGTCCTAGGATTGTGATTTGCTAGTAGAAATTATGATTTAAAAATGCAAACACTGGCAGAATTGTGAGACATCTTTAAGATGATCAGAGCTTGAAAATTTAAATAAATCATTAAGTATTAAAAATAACACATTCTCATATTATTAAATGTAATTTGTGCAGATGTTATTTCAGACGTGTATCAATTTGGTAGCCCTTCACACAATCAGTATACATAAAGTAGCTCTCACTCTCAAAAAGGTTGGTGACCCGTGCTCTAAATTGTCCCTAGGTGTGAATGTGAGCGGGAATGGTTGTTCGTCTCTGTGTGCCCTGCGATTGGCTGGCAACCGGTTCAGGGTGTCCCTCGCCTACTGCCCGAAGACAGCCGAGATAGGTTCCAGCACGCCCCTCAGTTACAGGTTTTTTTTCTTGAAAAAATAGGACTTTATTCTTTTAACATTCTGACTTTTCCCCCCTCATAAAGAGGCAACTTTTTAAATCTTGGCTTGCAACCAGTTCAGGGTTTACCCCGCCTACTACCCGAAGACAGCTGGGATTGGCTCCAGCACGCCCGTGACCCTTGTGAGGAATAAACAGATTAGAAAATGGATATATGGACTGATACATCAATTATATATAATCTACATAGGCCGGGCTGGTCTTAATCCATGAATAGGGGAGGTCGATTGTACAATAAATAATTTGTTTAAAATTTGTCCATCGTCTGATCAGATCAGTGATCGGTTATCGTTTTTTTGAACTCACTAATTGGTGATTGGCTCCAAAATCCTGATTGTGTTGACGTGCCATTTATTTGTGGATATCCATGAAATTTATGCCAAATGAAGCATGTTTGTCATTCAATCATATTTGAAGATTTAAGTCAAGCAACCTGAATTCATCTAAAAAAAAAGTTAGGGAGTAAATTGAACGAAAGGACCCAGAATTGCCATGTTTACATGAGTTTTACGGCCTGTGCAGACCCCCATGCTTCCGTCCTCTTCTCAATAGCCCACCCTCCTTCCCCCAATCAATCTGCCGTGTGCATTCAAGGCTGTCTGAATGCGCTTGAACTTGACCGAGGGAACTGCCTGGGAAAGAGGCGAGACTTTGGCCCTTTTGCTCCCCTCCTTTTCACCCAGCCAGACTGATGCTAGCGCTCATTTGCATAAAATTCAGCCCCCTCGTCTCCAATTAAACCAGGAAAGCCTCAAGAAAAAACTAGTCTGGTCTGCACGTGGCCAGGGATGAGCAGACATCTCCTCTCTTTAACCACTGTCGGCATCCCTTCACAAAGTGTAAGTTGGCTGTTTATTACCACTGAATGGTGAGCTCACAGGTGTTCTTACCTATTCTGGTTAATGCAATCTGTGTGAGTAGTTTTGTGTGTGAATCTTTTTCTCTTGTCGGGAAACAATTGAGTTTTTATGAAGTCCTCTGAGGGCCTTAAGAATATGATTCAAACACTGAGCAGATGTTTATCATGGTATAATATCAGCATGTGTGTGTGTGTTTAACATTTTTGTGGGCTTCTTTTTTGAAACAATTTCTCTGAGGTTTTATGACAATCGCATGGCAGACTGGAACTAGGTTTTTATACTAATGTGACACAGCAATTTTGTGATCATGATTATATTGGAAGAGAAAAAACTGGAAGGGAAATACATTCATCTTCCATATTTGTATTGTATTTTGTGAGGTTCCCCCCACCCCATTTTCTTCTTTTATTCAACGTTTTCATTATTGTCTTTATATTTCCCCCTGAGATTTCTTACACATTATCCTGCATTTATTATTTAGGTTATTTGATTTGTTTCATAGAAAGCACCATTCAGAAAGAGGGCAGCGAAAACTAACGCATTCAACTTGTTATATTGGAAGAAAACAACGTACGATACATCATGTAACCAATCTAGGTAACTAATTGAAGAAGGCAACACTTTTGCATAACAATATGAATAAATAATATGGGTCCTCAAACACCAGCATATAACAGAAAAGCAGCATAACAGAAAACGATACACTGCAATGTTAATTTGGTTGCCTCACCCCATGTTCTGTATGGCCCAAAAGCTGTAGGTTCCGATGCCCTGCACGGTACATTACTATACATGCTCTTCTGTGTCACAATTTATATAGTATGTCACAATTCACTTTTCATATTCAACCAAATTGTCTTGCACTTCATTTATTGTTCTGTTGGCACACATTTTGTCCTCTTATTGCTACCTGCGACCTTGAAAATGTCTCATTTCTGTGTTCTATTCTCATGAAAATACTTTTGACAGAAAACTGGAGGAATTCTTTTCATTTTAATCAGGCTTTCCTGCAACCTTGTTTTCCCAAATCAGCCACCCAAATTGGCTACAATGCATCATATTTGACCATAGAATCAATAGCCATAAACTGTCCATAAGATAACTGATTTTTCAGCTCAAAACCCAAATTACAGACACAAACTTATAATGCATCACCAACATACTGTACTTAAACTGTGCATTAACAAAGGAGAACATGAAAGAAACATCAATCAAAAAGCTATTTTCCAAGAAATTGGGTGCTTGCCTGAATCCCGATTCAAAACTAAATTAATGGTGTGAATGGACGGAGAGAGATGGGACAATTCCAGCATTTTTCTAACTTCACCAGAAATGAGCTCATCTTAATCAACAATCCGGTGTGGTTTGGAGTGCAGACAAATATGTGGACTTCCCATGCAAAATCCTACATCTCGGGTCAAGCCTCTTTTCTGAAGGGGAGCCATTATAATTCCCAGAGGTGTCCACTTGAATGGGGTCATTATTATTGTTACTCACCATTTGAGTTCGACATGAAGAGTCGGCCTGCTCATGCGTGCTGACTCGGTATCTGTCCTATTTATTGCCCATTTTAGGCATACAACTTGCACCTGAATGATGTGTTTGTTTATCATCACCTCACATCAAATACATCTGATAGCACATTTGAAAAAAAAAAGCGTGTATGAAAATACACAACATTAACCAGAGATTATGATGTCAAAGCATTACAAGGATTCTAATGTCAAGTAATAGTTCTCTTTCAATGCAACACAAGTTATAAGATTCAACACGCGTTAAGATGATTTATGTGAGTATGAAAGGAAAAACATTTTAAAAGAAGAGCAATTTGTTTGAATTTCTCCCATCTTCAAAGCAATTCGCCCCATCATTTTAAGAGTGGGAAAACTTTTCAATTGTTGTATTTTTTTTTAAAGGATCTTTTATTAGTTTTGGTAAAATCATAATGAATACACATTACAAATTATCTCAATGTTGTGTAGTGATGGGGGGTTAGAGTGGTTAAACCTAATCTATTTAAATATTCTTGAATTTGTATTTTAATTTACAATAGTGTGTATTATTACGTTTTAAAATGTGACATGAATCTGCGTAGTTTCAGCATATTCTTGAATTTTTCCAAATGCATAAAGTACACCATTAAAAAATGTTTTAATGAAAAGCCTAGCTCCACATCTTTCAATTTACAAATATTTAAAATATACAGGAAAATAATATCACTCGACATATGCTAAATAATTATGGTTATTGTTATTATTATTACCACTCTACCTTCCCGACGTCACCTTCTTATTCTGAGTTATGATATAATTTATTGTTCCAAGTTTAAATCCGTTTATAATTAAAACGATATTATAGACGATAAAACTCGTATTTCGTTAATTAATTTATGTTTGCTACCTTTAATCGTTTGATCAGCATCCGTTATTATTTTTCGTGCTTGTGCAAATGATTTGATTATGCTCAAAGCGCCTTTGACTAGTTTGAATTGGCTAAAAAAAAAAAAAAAAAACCGAGCTGTAGCACACATTGCATCTATTAGTGAAATCACTTTAATTTTCTGTATTGCAGCTATGGTTTTCTAAAAGCGATAATTATGATTCTCGGAACAAAAAAAGATTAGAGTTCATTGGTTTGGGATCAGAAGCCGTGTAAATAGGCCTCCAACTGGCGGCTCGGTTTGCGTTGAGTACGTTCGATTGAATCTATAACGCAGCTATTATAGCTCATACTGTATTTGTATGATTCTTATGAAACGTGTTTACATAAAAAGGATTCATTGAAATGGCTGACAGTGGGCGTGGCAGCGGCCAGACTGCGGAGGAATGAAGGCCGTAGTGTTTTTTTCCCCCTTTGTCCGGCCTTATAGTATGCTGCAGTTCCGCTTGTAACCAATAGATGCCGCCATTGATTACATTGAGAAGGGATTTTGGCGCGCCTGAAAATTGAAGGTCACTAAACTCGCCAAAACCAAATCTAGGATGTTCGAAACCTAATCATAATTACGCATATTCTCTCATTTTATTAGGTCGCTTTCATCCTCAGTAATTATATTCTAATTTTATGTATCTGTTTACACACATAAATCGTGCCTATTTGTTGACTGGCACGTGAGAATTATTCACGGAACAATAAAAGATGAGAGAAGAGTATGTATGCATTTTTTTCAAACTGCAATGCATTGTACTGATGTGTTTCTCATATGTTGCTGTTCACAATCACAAAATGATTAGAATATTAGCTGCAGTGTGTGATGTGCTCAGGGATTTTATTGTTTTTGCAGTGCCTTTCACAGTATGACACACGAAAGAGACAGTAAAACCTTCAACATTTAAACACTTTAACATAAAAATGTAAAAAATATTTAAAACATTTAAATGTAAAGAAATAAAAGTAGTATCAGAAGAATAAACATACAAATGTTTCACAGCCCGTAATCAAAGGTAGTAGTCCTATCACCAGTGGTAAAAATAAGAATAAATACTGTATTTTTCATTATTATTATTATTATTATTCCTTTTGATTGTTTTTATTCTTTAAAAATATTTAAATCGTTTTTTAATTATTTGTATACATTTTTACGAACACTATTATTAGTTGTAGTGGGAGGAAGAATAATGCATTATTGTCATTTATTATTATCAGCTGTTTTCTTTATGCTTTAAAAATATAATGTTATAACTGTATACAATTGTCAACAATTACCTATATGATTTATTGGTGTAGCTATTTATTTCGTTAGTTTAACACCCTCGACCCTATTAAGGATTCGCGGTTCGCCTGTGGGCACCCTTGACCTATTTAATATCATATACAGTATGTTACAAATAACTTATATGGTGAGCAAAATATATCTTCCATTCTACGCCTTACATAAAATTTAAACAACCTCCCCTCCAAAATGTCACGCGTTAAAAAAAAAAAAGATATATATATATATATATATATATATATATATATATATATATATATATATATATATATATATATATATATATATATTCATTCATTCATTCATCTTCCGAACCGCTTCATCCTCACTAGGGTCGCGGGGGGTGCTGGAGCCCATCCCAACTGTCTCCGGGCAGTAGGCGGGGGACACCCTGAATCGGTCGCCAGCCAATCGCAGGGCACACAGAGACGAACAACCATTCACGCTCACACTCACACCTAGGGACAATTTGGAGTGTTCAATCAGCCTGCCATGCATGTTTTTGGAATGTGGGAGGAAACCGGAGCACCCGGAGAAAACCCACGCAGGCCCGGGGAGAACATGCAAACTCCACACAGGGAGGTCGGAGCTGGAATCGAACCCGGTACCTCTGCACTGTGAAACCGACGTGCTAACCACTGGGCTACCGGGCCGCCCTATATATATATATATATATATATATATATATAT
>CAAKHF010026776.1:87925-113262 GCA_901007745.1 Hippocampus kuda | reverse complement strand
CCGAGTAGAGAAGTGGCCCCACCGAAGCAATAACAAACCTTCCATAAATCAAAACCACCCAGCAGCCTGGTCAACATGATATTCATTTTTGCTCGGGGGGGGGGGGGCATATTGGCTTTTTATTTACGACACGTGGAGGCGGCGAATCCGCCTTGATATTGAGTCAAAAAATGCTGCAGATAGCAAGAAGCATCGACTCAAAAGTGATCAAGGTGTTTTTGTTCAAAGACGACCATGTACACTATAGTCAGGTGTTTTTTTTTGTTTGTTTTTATCGATGACCATGTGTCGTAAGGCATTTTTTTAAAAATTCGGCCATGAATACCAAGACGTTTTTCATATCAAAAGTGATTCACTGACCGGAGCAGCGGCTTTATAAGAGGACAATTTCAGTCAAACGGCAATACGATGGCAAGCGCTGCGGTCGACCTTCCAATCGATGCCATTTTATTAAACATTGATTACACGCGGCGCGGTATTAGAAATGTGTCACATAGACCCTGATCGCTGACGTCCCGCTCCTAGCGAGTCTTTAGTTTACTATATTGAACTGAACCAATTAAGCTGGACTATTAAGCGCGATTAACTGTACACCCACTGGTTTCGGTCAACACTTAAACATTGCTAAGAGGCGTACGAGTGGAAAAGAGACATGAACAGCTGTAAATCTGTTCAGCTGGATCGTGTCAATGGTCTGGTCGATCGATGGTAAGCACACAAGGCCAATAAGCGGACTCCTGGAAAGACAACCGACTGAGATGATTCAAGTGAATCGGAAGGCTAACTCAAGTTAGCTTGCGCACTCAGAAACACACGATTTGGGTGACCTTTTCCAAATTGGCAGACTCCAGCGATTTAGTCCACTGACTCGAGTCAGCCAACTGACTAAAGACATTGGAGACTGCACTTTGTTTTGGTTTGGAAATTCACTGACTCAAGTTAGCGGATTTGGATCTCTGGAACGAGTTAGCACTCAATGACATCACAGTGGACTCGGATGATTCCGTTGAACCTGGTGACTGGCTCAAGTTAGAGGACAAACCAAAAACACTGCGGATTTCACGTGATTTGGTGAACTGACTTGCCTCAAGGCCAAAGAAATTGTGAACTCAAATCATTTGAGTGGCTTTGAATTTGTGGAGTCACCGACTGACTCCACATGATTCGGTTATCTGACTTCACTGCAGTCAGCCGAGTAACAGTGAGTCAATCAGATCACAAATGACTCTTACAAACCGCATTTAACATTTAAAATAAGCCAAAGGGAAAATACTACCCAAGTGTACCAAAGGTTCTGCTTGCGTAAATAACAGCAAAGCGGGTAAGACGAGACAAATGCGATTGGGTGAATTGTTTTATTGATGACTCGGCTGCTTTTTCGGTCACACTAATTAAACACGTGCTGCCTGGAGCCCGCAAGCGATTGAGATCAATGATTTAACTACTTGCATTATGCTATTAAGGTAAATTATATCCAAAGCGGTTTGGCCTCAGGTAGTCATGAAAAAGTAAAGGTAATTTTCAAGACTGTTTTGTTCTCCGCGCTTGCTGCATACACCGCTAAAGTGTGCCCCTCATTCGTTTAAAAAAAAACAGTAACCGTGGTAAAATGAGGAAAAAGTAATTACTTAGTGCGATTACGCTTCCCTCAATGAATGAAGTGGAGGAACTGGTCTCACCGGCGTACGATGCATAACAATGAACCGCCGATACGGAAAAATTGCAGGAAGCGAGCTGATGTTCAATACATGCGGCGGTGATGTTATCAGCTCTGCGCAACTCTCCATGTCGTCATAGGTACACCAAGATGAAAACAGCCACCAACATCTACATCTTCAACCTGGCCCTGGCCGACGCCCTGGTCACCACCACCATGCCCTTCCAGAGCACCGACTACCTACTCAACACGTGGCCCTTCGGTCAGGTGGTGTGCAAGGTCTTCATAGCCATCGACTACTACAACATGTTCACCAGCATCTTCACGCTCACCATGATGAGCGTGGACCGCTACGTGGCGGTGTGCCACCCAGTCAAGGCGCTGGACTTCCGTACCCCCGTCAAGGCCAAGGCGATCAACGTGTGCATCTGGATCCTGTCCTCGGCCGCCGGCATTCCCGCCTTCATCCTGGGCGACACGCAGACAAACCTCGGTGAGCTGTGACACATTTCCACGTTCGGGCTAATGCTAATGCTAAAGCACAAGCGGTTACTACTGCAGGACTGACTGTTAGGTTCATACTCCAGGGTGGTGTTGTATTCTGCCCTGTTTCAGTTGACGGACGATTCATTGCTTCGTGTTTGTGGTCCGTTTCTGCCATCGTCCCTTTTAGGCATCACGGAGTGCGCCTTACAGTTCCCCGAGCCGTACGTCTATTGGGACACTCTCATGAAGATGTGCGTGTTCGTGTTTGCCTTTGTGGTTCCGGTTCTGATCATCACCGTGTGCTACTCCCTGATGCTCCTGCGGCTCAAGACGGTCCGCATGCTCTCTGGCTCGCGGGTGAAGGATCGAAACCTGCGCCGCATCACCCGGCTGGTGGTGGTGGTGGTGGCCGTCTTCGTGGTGTGCTGGACCCCCATCCACATCTTCATTCTGATCAAGGCGTTGGCCAGCGTGCCCGAGACCACCGCCATCATGGCCGCCTATTTCTTTTGCGTGGCTTTGGGCTACACCAACAGTAGCCTTAACCCCATCCTCTACGCCTTCCTGGACGAGAACTTCAAGCGCTGCTTCAAGGACTTCTGCACCTCAGCAAGGCTCAGGCGGGAGAAGGCGTCCAGGAGTAGGAAGGCAGCGCCGGAGGCGGTGCGGGAGGCTGCCCTACCCCTGAGGAACCCGGATGAAAATAGTAAGCCCGCATGACTAGCGGTGGAACTGTCTTCCATTTCTCACGCTGAAAAAGAAGACTCCCGAGACTTGGGTCTCACCCACATCACCACTGCACTGTAGACCTGGTGGACATTGCTTGGAGGAGTGCGTGACTCGGATGATTCGGTCGATTGAATCGAGTTGTCGGGCTCACCTGAAACACAAGAAACACTCTGGACTCAGATGGTTCCTTTCATTGACCTGAGTCATCGTTAGAGTTCTTACTAACTTAAGTCAGTGGTTCAAATAATCGGAACTTGCGGTGTTCCCCCTGAGTCTGCTACATGGATCCAAATCATCAGACTCACTGGAAAGACTGCAGATTCAGATGATCTGATCATCTGATTCGGGTTAGCAATGACTCATCTGATTTGGTAAACTGGTTCGAGCCAGGAGACTCATCGGATGAAAAGGAACTCACGGGTTTTAGTTGCTGAGTCAAGAACTCTTGGCCGCCAACTTCTTCTTCATGGCTTTGGGTTACACCAACAGGAGCCTCAGTCCAGTCCTCTATGCCTTCCCAGAGAAGAACCTTTAAGCGCTTCTTCAGGGATTTCAGCGTCCAGGCTGAGGCAGGAGAAAAAAAGCATCTGGGAACAGGAAAGCGCAACTGGAGGGTGTCATGCGCCTGCAGATGTCAAGGGCTACTAGACTAAAATCAACATTACGGCTTCAATTAAAAATACCTTTACTCTCTCCAGAATATATATGTATAATAAAAAAAAGAGCCTTTCGTTCTTGGAGATGCTCAGATATGACAAGCCCTGCATATTATCAATCAATACGTATTGTGTCATAGTAACGTGATTGTATTTTGTTTAGACATATAGTGACTGTCTGTGAAGCATGTCAACCTTAGTCCATCGGTGACCTAAATGCATGGTAGACACGGCCGTTGTAAATGATATACAATGTACTGCATATGAATGGCATTAGATAAGCGCATGTCCTCGTTCCGCAGTTATTTTTAGGCTTTCTGGCAACTAAAATAACTTAAAATTGACACAATTCCAAGAAAGTAAGGTTATTTTGGGATATTTCTGTCATTTTAAAACGATTGTTCTTATGTCTGTTCACCTGCAACTGTGAATCGGCTTTGCCTGTATGACACATTAAATGTATTTTAAAGATATATGGAGAGGTATTAAATTAAAAGGTTTTTTTTCATATTCATATAAAAAATAGTGGAGTCTCTGGAATGCCGACCTTCAAGTGTAAAAGCCTGCCTGTTTCTAAAAATTAACCTGTCAGCAAGTACATCAGCATGTCCGGCCCATTGCGACTTCACAATGCGTCTACACTCCACAATCCCGGCTCCATAGTGAGTATCTTCACCAACGGCACGAAAGATTAGATAGACTCGCTGAATTTCTCCATTTTAAGAAGCCCCAAAGTTGAAGAACCACTCATGAATGGTACAGGTCAGGTTGGGAGTGTAGGCCAATACCTCCCCCCACAGGCCAAAAGCGTCTATTACAGGTGCCTTCCGATAAACGCACACGCACACACAAACAACCCTTTGTCCGAGCCGTTGTGCCTCATGAGGGCCTCTCCCAGCTCTCTTGGGTCAGCAGGCGGCGTACACTCTGAACTGGTTGCAAGGCGATAGCGGGGCTCGCGTGAACAACCAACCATTGACACTCACAATCGCACCTAAGAACTATTAGGAGCGTTCAATCGACCATGTTTTTGAAACGTAGGAGGAAACTGGAGTATCCGGGGAAAACCCACGCAAGCACGAAGAGAAATCTTCCATGGGCGTGGTTTGCTGACATGGCCAATGACGTAATCTCAGATACTTCCGGGTGTTTCTAAAGTGGTAGGGAAGACGCGCAAAAAACTTAAGCAAACAGCTAGTTTTTGTTTTTCCCAATCAAAATGAATCGCATTTTTGGCAAGGGGAAGCCCAAGGCTCCGCCGCCGAACCTTACGGACTGCATCGGAACCGTAAGTACAATTTTTATTCGCCCCCACCCCGACACACAAGTAAGTAAACAAAGACGAGTCCGTCATGGTTAAATGTTCGGACTAACTTTTGACAAGTTTGTGCGACTTGGAAACGAGAATGTGTTTTCTTGCCTGGAAATGAGTGATTCACCGTACTTGCAGGACTGACGTGGACGAAACCCGAATCGGCGTCGTTGTCATGGGTTGAAAATGCCACACACAAACCGTGAATCGGCGTCTTTGTCCCGTTTGAAATTTTTGGACAGAGATAAATAAAGTGCCACAGAAACTATTTAGTTTTGAGTGAGACTGGCATTAAACCGGTTCTCCAGGTTTGGAGGTGGCCTGAGAGGAAGAGGTTATTTTTAGCTTGTGTTACATACTTTCAGAAATGAAACTGTGTTTGTCATATTTCGTGCCCAAAAGTATCACCATTATTCAGACATTCTAAAGAAATGGTAATAAGATTTCAAGAGGGGATTAATAGCCATCAAAAAGTAATGTTACACCAGATTGTGACATCACGATGTTTGTAATTGACATCATCCAACCCCCATCAAATTACCCTCGAAAAAAAGACTGATCTCTCTCCGCGTTTTATTTTCTGGTAAACGAAAGCTTTTGAATGATTGGAAAATGGAAAATACACCTTGTCCAAAAGGTGGATGCCCGTTCAGAGTCTGTGGATAAGAAAATCGCCAGACTGGATGCTGAGCTGGTCAAGTACAAGGAGCAGCTGAAGAAGATGCGAGACGGACCATCAAAGGTGACACGGCAAACACGATCTGGTGTGCGTTTTGTTGACTTAACATGCTCCTCTGTGCAACCTCCATTAGAACATGGTCAAACAGAAGGCCATGAGGATCCTGAAGCAGAAGAGGATGTAAGTGCCCTTGTCGCGTTCAATATGAATTTATTTGACCTTTTATTCAACTTCAGTTTGCCGTTGCAGGTATGAGGGCCAGCGAGACAACCTCATGCAGCAGTCGTTTAACATGGAGCAAACCAACTACACCATTCAATCCCTCAAAGACACTAAAACCACGGTAAGAGCAAACGCTCGTTGGCGATACCGGCTGGAAAGTACTCATAACGCTTGACTTGGTCCACGTTTTGTTATGTTACAGCTTTATTCCTCAAAACTATCAAGTAAAAAGTCTTACTCTTTTTTTTTCTTACATAGATGCTCCAAGTGTTTTCTATATATGCTTGCCTTATTGTTGTTTAGGGATCTGGGGTTTAATTCTACTCTTAGCCACTAGATGGCGAGCTAAAAAATGTGTGTGGGGGGGGGGGCGGTGAAGCCCTTTGAATGTGTGCGGGTGTGGTTTACTAACCTGTGGTTCTCCTGAAGGTGGACGCCATGAAGGTCGGCCTGAAAGACATGAAGAAAGCGTACAAGCATGTCAAAATCGATCAAATCGAGGTATTTCTAGACAACTCTCCCACCCCCTTCTAATAATCACAACAAGCACAAATACGCCGATTGAGCTCAATTTTTTTTATTTACCCTGGTTGAAGAACATTCAAGATCAGCTGGAGGACATGATGGAGGACGCCAACGAAATCCAGGACGTGCTGGGCCGCAGCTACGGCACGCCCGAGATCGACGAGGACGACCTGGAGGCGGGTCAGTCACAAGAAATGCCACAGACTCTTTTCATCGTCACTCTTATTCAGAGTTTCTCTTCGGATTTGTGTATTATTCACTTCAGATTTGTCTTTTTTTTTTTTTTTTACCTATATTGTTTGACATGTTTTTGTTTTAATTGTGCTACCTGAACAAATGATTTGACTTGCAGTTATATTGCAATCTAAATTGTGTCGTTTCATTTTTTTAACGAATGACATTTTCTTATTAGATGTTCAATTCTTTTGATTTTAAAGTATTTTTGTCCGTGCTGTGATTTAAAAACGTTAGCAGTATGTCATGCGATAAGACATTTTAAAATAGATTCTTCACAACTAAAAAGTAATTCACGCTGTCGCCTGATGATGTCGCGAGTCCGCTCCACGGTGCGAGTCGGCCATGAACCGCGTTTGTGTGTTCGGCAGAGCTGAGCGCCCTCGGAGACGAGTTCCTGATGGACGACGACAACTCCTATTTGGACGAGGCGTCTTCGGCGCCGTCCATTCCCGAAGGCTTGCCCGGTGCCAAGTCTACCAGGGTAGCCCGCCGCCACGAAGATTCAAACCGCTGCCATTTTTTTTTTATGCTTCTCCATTTCATGCTTCTTTTCTTCTTTTGATTGCAGGACGGCATCTTGGTGGATGAGTTTGGCCTTCCTCAAATTCCCGCTACATAAAGGCAGACAATTGTTTTACTTGTATCATACCCCTCCCCTCTATTTATCCGAGTGACACTCCCTGCCTCAGACTAACCAAAAAGATCCAATAGCTTTCCCGTTTTTCTTCTTGATGATTGCGATGTTCATGACATTTGGAACTCTAATCATGCAGAACATAATAAAGTGTATTTTTCAAACAATGCCACGCGTAGACACATGGTCACATTTAATCTGTGTTTTTTTTTTTCACAAGAAATATTTGTGGTCATAGTCTTTCCCCCCACCACATCATCACCAGCTGAGTCTGTAGCTATGGGGAAAGATTTTCTGATGGAGGTAATTGCTGACGCTGGCCTTGCTGCGCAGTTGCTCAAATTCATAGAAGGGGATCTGGAATGCAGGAGGACGGCGTCAAGAAACGGAGCATCAAATGGCCGCCTTCAGAGGTGTGGGGAAGAGTGAGTGTACCTGAACCACTTGGTATCCCAGCAGCCTGAGGTGACGCTGTTTGATGCTCTCGCTACCGAGGAGCCGTCGGCTGTTGGTGCTGAACCGCCGCTGGCCGTCGATGCATAGCGCGATCCTGTCGGCGTGCGTGTGCCGATTTGACGCGATTGCAAATGACAAAAAAAAAAAACACACCGTTAGGTACATAGCCAAACCATTTTCAGCGCAATTTCTCAAAGTGGCCTGGGGTGTTTGATTGCTGAAAAGCACGCAGGGTCAGACTTTTATTTGGCTTCAAGGAAAAAAAAAATGTTGACAATTTAATTCTGATGCATTGATAGTACTTTTTTCTACATAAATTTATATTTAATGTACAATTCAACTTGGAACTTTTTTTTTTCAAATGTATTTCTTTTCAAGCATTTTTAAAAACATCTGTGATTACACTGACAACCAGTAAAAAAAAAAAAAGTAAAATTACGAATGCTTATTAAAATTTAAAAAAAATTCACTAACTCATTCACGTTAAATAAAAATTTCTTTTAACATTTCAAATCCTCAAATTATTTTTTTTATCATTCTTACATCTTTCACTCCATTATTCTATTTCTTTGAATTAAAATTGATTTAATTTTCTATTTCGAACATTTCACTCACTTCCCTAAATTGAAATTAATTTTACAGTGAAATTAATTGTTTTTTTAATCAATTTTTCAAATGGAAAAAATCATGAGGAAAAAGGTCCACATTATTTGTAGGAGGCTGTTATTTCTCGGTCGAATAGATGTGAATAGGGCGTTGATGTACCTTTTGAAGACGTCCTGATGGCTCGCAGGCAGCACGTATCCTTCCTCATCCAGCTTGATCTCCACATCTGCATGCACAATCGCGTATCAAAGCCACGTCGCGCTTTTTGGAGGGTCGGTGCCTTACCCAGCGTGTAGCAGTAAGGAGTCAAGACTTTAGAGGCAAAGTAGGAGCGAGCGCCAAGCAGCTCCACCAGGCCCGACTTGACCGAGTTGTACAGTTGCGGCTCCACCGCCGTCTCCAGGGAGCGTCCCGGCATCAGGAAGGACTTGACGCGGTACTTGGGGAGCAGCCGGGGACCCTGAGGATCGGTCACACAGTGAGGGTTTCAATGGCGGCCCAATGATTGGGCACCAGCAGCCCCCTTTTGCGCTGCTTGTAAAAGATAGCGTTTATTCACCATCTTCCAGGGGGGCTTTTTTGTTTTTTTTCTGTTGACATCTTGTGTAAAATTCTACGGCAGCAAAGTGGTTAATGGCGCAAATAGGAGACATCCATTATTTCATCACAGTGGTTCAACAATATCATCCAAAGTAAAATCTCCGATTAGAAGAAATGAAAACTCACACGCATTTATAGAGCCCCACCTCATAGAAGGGACACTCCAATTTGACAGTCATGTAGAGTTGAGTCAGCTGCGCCAGGACAAATCGGTCCATCCCGTTCCCTTCCTCTGAAACACGACAAACGTCATTAGACGATGGGACAACTTTAGTTCACCTTTACCCCGCCCATTGGGGTCAACTTTAATTCAAATCTAGAAGTGAGTGAGGGGGAAAAAAAATTAACTACTGTGGCTCATGTTCTCACCGCCAATTTTTTGTCTTGAGTTTCGTGCGCAAAATCTGTTAGCGTGGCGCTAACACGGAATGCAAAAACACTGGCGACAAAAGGGCGAAACACCAATATTCTCAGGCATAAATTCTTATCTTATAAATTCTTGTAAATTTCCCCAGTGTGGGACAAATAAAGGATTATCTTATCTTATCTTATTGTCTGCAAAAACAACTACTAGCAGTTCAGCTTAATGGTAACGGTCTTCTTCTGTGTTGCATCATCAAAATCAAATCTATGTGTGTCATGTCTGTATGTGTTTCACGGGTCGGCACAGATGGATTCGCTCATTTCCAGGTTTGTGAAAATATTTCAAAAATGTTCTTCTTGCGAGAAAGTGTAGAAATGTATGGCAAATGTTGTAGCCGTTTGCGATGGGAGTCACCTTGCAGCTGCTGGAGGAAGAAGTTGCTGAACACCTTGGAGACAAAGTTGACGGGGAACCTCTCCACCAGGATGCACGAGTGCAGCAGGCCCAGCAGTGTGCGAGGCTGGAACTGCGAGAAGCGTGTGCGTAGGACACCCTCCACCTTCCGGAAGAGCTCGCCGGCGTTGGGCGGCAGGTAGGCCAGCTTTCCGAAAGGCGCCATTTGCCGCGCCACCTGCCCCGTGCCGTAGCTGTCCGCTCGGTACACGAAGCTCTCGGCCACGGCGTCCAGCACGGCCGGCGACAGGATGTTTCTGCGCCCCAAGAACTGCACGGCCTTTGTGAGCGTCTCCGGGTGGCACGTGAAGGCCGCGGCGGACACTCGGCGCTCCAGCGCTTCCACGAGGTAGCGGTCGCTGTGGCCGAAGTGCATGAGAGCGGCGAGGACGGCGGCAAGTTGTTCGTCGGAGAAGCGGGGCACATGGCGCGCGGCCCGTTTGCACAGCTGGATTACAAGCGGCGTGGCCTGGCTTTGGTCCAGGTCCACCAGAGTCCCCAGCAGCCCGCTGACGGCCGCCTCGTCCATGGAGGGGGTCACCGTCACGGCGTGGGAATGCATGGCATTCAGGAGGTCGCGGTATTTCCCGTCGACGGCTGCACCGTCTCGCAGGAGTTGGTAAACAGCCACGAGTTCTTCTAAGCTCCAACACGAGGGTCCCGCTTTCTGGATTTGCGCCATTACTTCGGCCAGCATGGCGCCCCCGGGGCCCTCCACGGCCAACGTGGCCCGGCCCAGGGTGCATAGCTGGGCCACGCTCAAATCGCCGCCGTCCAGCCTCTCTTGGCTCTCCGACAACAGACGCACCTAAACATGCAAAAAGATGCAAATTACAGGTGCAACATTTCATTTGGGATTGTAGCCAAACTTAAATTTTGAGCGTTCCTGTTTTAAATTCCCACCATCAGGCTGCTCCAGGGGTCGATGTAGAGACGCGTGCACGCCAAAAGCGCAGACAACAGAGCGGAATCGGACAAAAGGCGCGAATCGCGCTCAAGCTGCAGGCACAGGGCTCGGACGGCGTCGTTCTCCAGCACTGAGGGGTCCCGCAGGCAGGGGCTCTCGCCCTCCTCCCGCTCCAGGTCAGCCACGCGGTGGAGGGCGGCGGCGGCGGCGCCCTCCGATACCACCACCGACGAGCGCAGCAGCTTGAAAACCTTTGTAGAAGAACCAAACTGCCATTGAGTAGAAGCTCATTTCAATTTGTCACCGTAAAATTCAAATGAGAATTTCATGCAATTAGGTGCACCGCAATGGAAAGTACTATAAATGTACTTAAAATGTGATTCTATTTAAGAGTGACAATTTGTGAATTTAACGACAGTATTTGTTGAACACCTTGGCCGAAGACGAGCAGGAGTTCAAACGCCTGCGGAAGTCGCTCTCCTCTTGATCAGCGTCAGCAGGTCCATGCCGCTGGGTGAGACGGAACTGGGGTGCCATGTCCCTGTGCGGCCCCGCAAAGAACGGCTCCCGGACGATGGCGGTCAGGCTGCTGGTGCCCCGGGACAGCCGGAGCCGGCGGCAGCCCCCTGTGAGGATGCAGCGCCTTGCCGATGCGCACAGGCAGGCTGCGCACACCAAGCGGGCCGCCGGGAAGATGGAACCGGTGAGAATCCCTCCTGGGAGTCTCTGGACCAGCTTCAATGCCATGACCTCAGTCTTGATGTGGTCACACTGCAACACATAAAGAACGATCCAAAGCAACAGCACATCCCACTCAAAAATGAGTGGGATGGAATTTTTAGTGTACAAACTACAGCACATTAAACTTACTAGGACACATTTGAATAATTTCGAATACAGACACGCACAAATTTCAAGCGTAAAATAGATGGAAAATACTGTATGGCCGTAACTGATTCATGACATTTGAATTTATCTTTTAGGAAATAAAAGCGGCAACGCTGACTGTGCTTTGGAAAAACAAACGCCCATTAGGTCGCAGCCACGTTCTAAGTGGAAGAAGTGCCCGTCAGCTGGCGACCATTAATACATGTTTAAGTTAAAAAAAAAAAGAAATTCCTAAAAGAAATACCCTAAAAGTTTGAGAGCCGCTGTCCTGAGCAACCTTCAAACAAGCTAGCTGCTAGCTACGTGGCGACACGAGAAAAGCGGATATCAAACACTTTCAAAAGCTGACAATTACAAGTGGTTAAGGAACAACAAGTGCTTAGCATTAATTAATTACACACCTTCGCCCTCCAGTCGCGCGGATAAAGAAGACGAGAAGTGATGTCGGGCGGCCGGTGAAGAATCGTGTCGTAACGCGCTTCCGTAATCGTGCTTCATGCGTTCACGGGAGGTTCGTTTTTCTGACAATTTAGCTAGGTGTCGGCAGTAAAACGATTATGATACGCAAAACACACACACAAAAACATTTTCGAAACTTTAGGATATAATCGAATGAACTGAGACAACATTCCAACTAAATATTTGGAAACAGTGGCAGTAGTGTTTTCCCCCACAACATCCGAACGCACCTCTTTGTGTGAAACATTTCAACACTAGGGGGCGACAAACTTGAAGTTCGGCGTTAGCGTATTAGGCGCGTTCCAACTTACGTACACGAGCGTCGTTGTGGAAATAAGTTTTAAAATAACTTGTCTAGTCAACATTTTAGGTGTGAATTATGCCTCAAAATGCACTCCATTTGATTTTGTTGTTTTTGCTCCATCCATTTTCCATGGACTTATCCAGACTTGACAAGAACGAAACATAGTGGGATGCACAAACATTAGTACACCATTTATTGGGAGTTGTCACTTAAGGGAAGCGCATGGCGAGGGGGAAGGAGGGGAATCCAACATCCAAAGGGCTTTACCCGAAACGTTTATATTATAAAATGCAAAAAAACAAGTCAGCTAAAACCGATGTGCATCCGACACTGCAGAGAATTATTGCTTGGGCGTCTCTTACAAAACGGTTTATTACAGAACAGCTGAGATTGGCAAAACAGTGGTCATAGCTGACACAGTAAGTGGAAAAAGAATCTGCTGGCTTTGTTTTGCTTTGGCTTTAATCGTCCTTATCCTTGGCGCCGTGCTTGAGGATGCGCGTGAACTCCACGTAGTTGAAGTTGCTCTTCTTGTCGATGGGCGCCTCGCGGAACAGCTCGTCTACCTCGTCGTCTGTGAAGCGGTCACCCATCGTCGTGAGCAGCTCCCTGAGGTAATCTTCTGGGATGAAACCTGAACCAACCACGGACGGCAATTCAGTTCGTCGTCCATTACCGCCCGAGACACATTTAGTTTTTCTTGACTCTCTTTTTTTTTTGGTACCTGTTCCCTCTTCGTCAAAGCAGGCAAATGCGTTCCGAATAACGTCCTCGGGGTCGGTGCCGTTGAGCTTTTCTCCAAACATGGTGAGGAACATGGTGAAGTTGATGGGGCCGGGAGCTTCGTTCATCATGGCCTCCAGGTAGTCGTCATTGGGATTCTTCCCTGTGAAGCGCATGTGCATGCATATCACAGGATGGCCCTTAGGTAGCATTTACACCCAGCGGCCAACGGAGACAGACAGCTGCTGGCTGAACCGGTTTTCAAAGAGCTGCGGCTTGAGAACAAGTGTAGACAAAACGTGCAAGTTCCTTCTTGAACGAGCTGATATTTGTGTGCTCTTGTAAAAAAAAAAAAATCTCCAAAATGTCTTCTTGTAACATTGGGAAATTGCTTTTGACCTCGAAACTCTCGAAAGGTTTCACATAAAAACAAGTTCTGCAGATACATTAACACTGCACACTGGCCATAATGTGAGATTAAAAACGTGCGTCTCCAGACACCCATTTGGTGATTTGAAAATGATGTACACTGGGACAGACATGTCGACGAAAGGCGCCATTTTTAAAAAAAAATGTATTCTATTTCCACTTGCCATATTGAGGTATCCTAAACATACGCGAGAACTCACCGAGCGAGGCCAGCATGTCGTGGAGGTCTTCCTTATCCACGAAGCCGTCGCGGTTCTGGTCGATCATGTTGAAGGCCTCTTTGAACTCCTGGATCTGCGACTGGTCGAACATGGCGAAGACATTGGAGGTGGCGCGCTGGGGGCGCTTCTTGGTGGTCTTCGACTTTGTCCGTTTGCTCGACATCTTGGCAAGTTCGATCTCTGTGCCGCAAATTCAAGAGAGACGCATTGAGAAACATCATCTGCTGCCGATCGCCAAGCGCCATCTCCATCTCCGGTACGGCGCATCGCGTCCGAGCGGCGTCCCCCGGCGGAGCTATAAATGGAAGTGTTGGCCGTCTTTCTAGTTCGCTGCCTAGTGACGGGAGCAAAGTTAACGATGTGCGCACGGATGCCCTTATGAGGCCACGACTCCAATGTGGACGTTTAGCATTCCGAGACACTCGCGGAAAAATGTGGAAATATGTGGAATGGGCTGCAACAGGCTCAGTCTTGACTAATGGGATCCATTGGCTTCTTATGGTGCTCTCATTCAACTTCAAATCATTAGTTCAGGGTCGAAGATAACAATTTCAATCATTTGTTCGTTACATGTAAAAATAATGAAAGCCAGGTGACAAATTTAGGGTGACAAGTGTCAGCACCATTTGGAAGAACACTGTGCTCATGACCTACTTTTGTTTAAAGTGTTCTTTGAGTGAGACAGTTTGATGGTGCAAATATGAGCAACAGCAACAATATTAGCACTGCAATAATCTTTTTTCATTACTAATAAATGAAATAGATTAATTTGTATTTTTCTTGCCCAGCCCCCAAATTTCAGAAAAAAAAAACATTGTTTATCACTGCTTTCCAAAGTAAAAGTTTGCAAGTTGTCTTTGGATTAAACACTAAAAGTGATGTCGTCTAAGTGCCTGTAATGTGAACATCACAGCTTACCTGTTTTCTGGATTTGTTTATGCGACATGATAAAAGCAAGTTCCAGTGCACTCTGACGTCAATGTCAGTAAACAGCAGGGGGCAGTACGACATAATGGCTTCCTGCCATGTGATGGCAGGAAGCATCATCTTAATTCTTGTGCCATTAATGCTATGCCATGTCAAAATAGTGCAGGACACAGATCATATTCCAGCAGACTTTATTTTGACATGCCTTCCGTTATGAACTCAGAAACGAGTTTTAGGGCGGCAAACATTTTTTTGGGGGGGGGGGGTGTCATCAAATACTACTCACTTTGGTTCCGTTTTGTCTGAACAACCGTTACTGTGAGTGACCAACATTTCGCGATTATCCTCGATCAAATTTTGTGACGTTTTATGAATACGTTCGAACTCAGGTCAACTTTTGGTCTAGTGGAAAAAGCACAACTACTCATGCAACTGTACACACTAGTTCAGCACGAAAAGGGAACTTTTACCTCGCCCTGAATGCATCATTCGTTGCAAATAGGAACGGCCAACGGCAAAACGACGCAAATTAAAAGCAGAATGGAATGCGGCCCGGCCTGGCAGCTACACAAACAATACGACATCAAGAGTAACTCACACACAGAACTACATCTCCCTGTATGACACATCCACATTTTAAAGGCAATTCCTTCGTCTGACGTGTCGTGTTAATTTGCTTTTGTTGTCGAATCAAACAAAGTGACGGCCGCCGCGAAAGCTAACGACAGCTAGGTGGCTAATCGTCTCAGTTTGGCTTTTTATTTTGTTCGTCGTCGCCAAACTAAAGCACACCTACTTTCCACTACTTTGTATGTTCAGTAATTCGAAATAGGCACTCGTACCGTAAATAACAGAGTTCTGAGGAACAAATGGCGTATTTACCTGACGACAACAAGCAGGACGATGTCAACTTAACTCGACTTCTCGCAACCACCGCCCTTCACTTCCTGACTTGTCATCTTGGCGTAGGCCAACCGCTCGGGACGTACCAACTACAAACCAAGCAAGGGAGTCTCGCGTCGTGATGGAAATGTTACGACTTGTGATAAAATAAAGACATCACATATAAAGTCACATAAATAAACCTACTCTAAGGGCAATATGCATTATTTGAAAAATATTATACATGTTTTTGTGACGAAAACCATCAATGTTTTGATATTTCACTCTCCCCCCCACGCCAAGTGTAACATTCCCTACCAAGCCACTACGTTCGTTGACGTCCCTGGACATGCCCAAATATGGCAAGAGAAGTCAACGCCACCATGTTATGCAATAAAGCACCATTAAAACAATAGCTAATCAAATCACCTCTCTGGGTCAACTTGCGAAACAAAGAACTACACAGATGTAGCTCACTTTTAATTGTCCTTTTGTTGGTGGTTCATTACTATTTTTCGCCTCAAGCTAACCGTTTTTACCACATCTGTTGGCTCGTATTAACATCGAAAAAGGGTAATAGATGTTGAATGGGGCACAGTACACACAACAGGTGGCACGACAGTCATCGCTGCGCACTGTGTAGGGAGGAGGATTACAAATCCAGGAATTCAACAGTAACATGAGCCAAGAGGTGGAAATGGGAGGCATTTTGTAATGCTTAAAGCTGTATTTTCTCTATAACATTGTACATTCAATGCTTTACTTCAGTCCAAATATTTACATGGGGTTAATTATTTAATATTTGAAACATATCGATTGTTTTGTAATTCATAAAGATCAATTTCCTCTTTAACGTTGGACATCCAACGTTTTATTTCAATCCAAATATTTGCATGGAGTTAATTGTTTAATATTGTTTTCCACATTCCCTCACGTCTGATGGTTGTTTTTCAGTCGTTACTTTGTCGGCCTCTGGCGGCCAATGGATTATTTTTAAATTACGCGACAAAAATGAGCGGAAAGGTGACTGGTTAGCACGTCTGCCTCACAGCACAGCGGTGCAGGGTTCGATTCCGGCTACGCCCTTCCTGTGTGGAGTTTGCATGTTCTCAAATGAATTATTACTTCAAACTACGTTCATGTCGTTTTATTAAACTGTGTGAATTTGGTGTCATTTTATTTTATTGTACAGTATCTACTGATGACATCAGCCGTCACATATGAGAGTGAAACCAGAGCATTGACCTAAAGAGACTAAGAGAGAGTGACAATGATGAGTAACAATAGCCTTGGCAGCGGCTAAACTTAGAGGCGGCTGTTGTGCTTATGTGCTCTAAGCTCAAGCAAAAGATAGAAAATGCTCCCTGGGGGAGGTGGCAGGCAGGCAGGCAGGCACATTGCAGCTTCACGTGTTTACAACAGCTGCACACAACAACAAACCAAAGTTACAACAAGTTGGCAAAAAATAAGCAGGTACGCTACCGTGTACCAGTCATGATCCCCTCACGTTACAGCTTCTTACAGTAAATTGGCAATTTTAAAAGCTGAGGTAACAAGTCACTGGCATCGGGCGTAATTCTCATAACTGCCAAACTATCTCTTTTTTTCAGGAGACCCCAAAAACAGTTTGTTCAACATTGCACACCGCAAACCATTTTCAACCGTTTAAATTCTACAATACATCATTATTTATATAGCGCTTTCACAACAGCTGATTGAGCAATAATTTGTAAAAACAACAGCCAGACATGTGGACTACGTTTTCCGTTGTAGTTAATCCAGGTTGACGGATAATGATGCGCTTTAAATCAAGCGCTGGTATTCACCTGCTTCTCAGCCATTTATTGCTTATTGGTCGACGACCTGCAACCTCCCAATCATCACCCCCGCCTGCCCATGCTATATTTACCCCTACCCACGCCTTAAAAGGCTGCAGCTGCCGCTGGGACAGACTGACCGGCGTGTTTGTGGGGCGGCCGAGTATTATTTTGGCTGAGTGCACCGCAGTCTTGGTCACCTACAGTCCCTGTTGTACCTTCCTCACTTCCTACCTGCTTGATTGTGGAATTGCCCTGAGCAAGTGACCTGCAGGGGGCGGTAAGTGGCAACTGTCCCAAGGACGAAAAAAGGTGAGTTTCTGGTTGGAAAGGTGCAGCATGTGACAAGTTGCCTGAATACGACCGGACTGCTCGATTAATGAGACATGTTCGGCATGGAGGAACATGGGAGAAGCTCTCGAACGCTAACCCAGCAGAACAAAATCCGCAGGCACCCGCAAGCATGTCTGCCTCGGTACCGTTCTACCGCAAGCACCAGCGCAGCTACGACAGGGGCTACCGCTACCAGTTGGCCGGCAGGTACTCGGCCGGGACCAGTGGCGGCACCAGAACCAGGGGGTAAGAGACAGCAGCCCCCGCCCCATCCCCGTGGTCTCCTCCCCTCTTAACGCTGTTTGCCAATGGAGCTCCATCCTCACTTGGGATCATCGCCATTCCATTCGGACCACACCTGAGCATTGCTTCCTGTTGACTTCATGCATGCAGAGTTCATTTGCATCATTTTTGCTAACATTTCCTTAATTCACAACGCATCATCACTGTAGTGAAGCGGAATCCCCGTGGCTCCAAACATTTTCCGTGTTAAACTTTGAGGTCTCGGCCCATGAAGGATGTCTCTTACTGACAGCCTACACGGCAATCCAAGCCGCGGCAGCATGTCGGACATCTTTAAATACACTTTCTCGGAGCATGTAAACAGCTCAAGCGGTTTAGGTTTGTTAGCGCCACCTGATCTTTCGCCCGGGCGCCGCACCAAGTCCCCGGGGTGAAGAAAGGGGAGCTAACGATGCAGCGACCAGGTGCTACGTCATGGTGATATGCTGACTGTTTCGGACGTGATGGCTGTAGCTTTCTAACACTCACTAGAAATGAATTGGGGGTCGGGAATTTGTGGTTTTCAATATTTGGAGCCTTTTACTTTTGAAAGTAGCTTTAGTACCACAGAGGGCGCTCCAAAAGATGATTACTAGGATTATCTTTTTGATGACATCAGGAAAAAGACAATAGCAACACGCAAGGTTTGCAACTGACAGATAGGCGAGACATCAACTATGATCTCTACCTTCATGTGTCAGACCCCGGTACGCTAGCTAGGTTAGCTTCACAGGTTAACTCACCCATGACTGATTCAACATTCAGTTACACATTTAATAGAAAAACAATAAAGTGATAGACAATACAGAAACAGGAATCTGGAAACTTATACTAGTCATGCAGAATTGGACGAAAACTGAAAAATCGGAAATCAAATACGAAGATGAGGACATACGAAAACCAAAGTTGCATCGTACCCAATGAAGAATATCCACTATTTTAACGACACTATAGATTGCACCTTGTCCAGCTACATTGCTAAAGCGCATCCCTTATACTTCAGCCTTGACTGGTTGTCGCAACCCGGACTGGACCCGCTGCCCAAGAGAACCAAGCCCTCCTACTTGGCTGTGGACCGTGAGAACCAAATCATCGGCTACGTGGTGCCCATGTTCAGGACCAGGTACCGTGTTCGGCTTTGAATCTGGAGGGGTTGTAAGCACGGGTGCTCACCACCAACGCAATTGTCGCACTTCAAGTCAAGAGTTTGCGGAGGGATATTCGGATCAGACCAGACTGCGGGACACTGCCGCCTACATGGAGCGCTGTGATAGGTTCACCAGCGGCCTTGAGATGGAGCGGTCGGAGCAGATCGCCAGAAAGGAGGCCATGCGCGAGTCGGCCCAACGGATCTCCTTTAATAAAACGGTCAGTGGGAATTTTGGGTGTGAAGCTAGCGTGTCTGGACTTGCAATGCGGGAGGAAATCCGAGTACCCAAAGAACATGTAACTCCATAGAGGAAGGCAAGATTCGAACCCTGAACCGCATAACTGAGGCAAATGCGCTAACCACTAAATCAACGTGCTAAATCGGTATTGGTGATAATGTAGCCGACACGCAAAGGAAACATTAGTGTCCCTGCGTTATGCAGCCATTCATTAAGCTTGGTAACGGGACCCCCGCTGGACAGGATTTGTTTGTCCGGGCCAGACATGCCGCAGGGCGACAAATTCCTCAGGCGTTCTCCAAGTAAGCTCCACGTTTATCCCACGGATGGTTTTGTGTTGAGTTTAGGGAGGGCCTAGCTGTTCATAGGACGTTTGGGGCCCAACAGTATGCAAAAAAAAAAAAAAAAATAGTAATAAAAATAAATAAAATCGCAGTTTGGTATCAAATCAATTCTACATGACAGGAAGCACATTAGTTTGAAAAGTTTCAATTTTGACACTCATATCCTGCCAAAAAGGACATTGTTATCGTCATAACATCCGCTAGCCAAAGGCTGAGCTTTAATGTGCTGGTTTGGAGTGTGAGGCTCGTGAAGCTGGTCTGCTTTTTCGGACATAAATGATGCAGAAACAGGTTGAATGGTTTGAATCATGATTCTGACGTACTGCTAAAATGATCTCGCCAAGCCATGACGTCTCCAAGGCAGACGCTGAGCTCCACTGTGTTTGTTTATGGAGTTGACACTTTGTGTCCTAAACCCGTTTTGTAACCTTTGGGAGGCGTACCAAATGTTTGTACCCCTCAAAATTATATGGAAATCTCTTCTTTTTTTGGAAAGTGCAACATCAGCGGAGTACTTTGATTCTAACGTAGCGCCAAAAACGGGTCACTAAGTCATCCGAGTAAAGGCTGATAGGACGCGTCACGTCATGACAGGTCATTCTTTTTGGTGAGATTTAGTGATTTGTTCTCACCCCTTTAATTTTTTTGTAGCTCCACGAGCACGAGGAACACTTCAAGCGCATGAACGAAGACAGCCTGTTGCACGTCCCTGAATTCATCATCAAGCCTCGCTCCCACACCGTGTGGGAGAAGCAGTGCGTGAGGCTGCACTGTACCGTCAGCGGCTGGCCCGACCCTCGAGTCGTCTGGTAAGAGACACTCAACATCCCGCTGACTTTCATCGCCACTCGTTTGAACCCTCTGAAAGTTCTAAGTTCTTGCCTCTTCCTCCCACAAGGTACAAAAATAATGTGGCCATCGACCCTCTCGCCAACGCTAGCAAGTACAAAATCGAGAGCAAATACAGCGTGCACTCACTGGAGATCAACAGGTAGGTGCCGACTGGCCCCAAATGGAGCCTTCTTCACAGGCATACAATTTACTTAGAGCCGCTTGAAACGCTTCTTTTGAATTGATGTGTCGCGAGTAGCTCCAAATTTGAACATTAAGCCGCATCTCATCACAAACATTCAATTGCTTGCAACAGAGTGAGAATAAACAGAAGCCGCCTGCCCATTATAAACACACAATTGGTTCCAGGTACCCTAAACCTGCCTCGCAATCAAAATTCATGTTTTTTTTAAATTGTCGCTTGGAACTCAGTTACACTACACAGGAGTCGCTTCGTGATAACAACACACACTTGTGGCCTAATGAAGTGGCCGGTGCTCTCGTGGTCAGTATCTTGTGTGTATGACATCACCAGCTGTGTTTATTTATAGCAGCAGTATTCACATCGTTGGTATTATTGACATGGCGGAGGTGGGGGGAGTTCAGGGTACGACAGAATGTGTGCATTACCAGCGCCGGGCAACCTGACGTTCTCTTCTTTCCAGCTGCGATTTCGAGGACACGGCCCAGTATCGCGTCTCGGCCATGAACGTCAAGGGGGAGGTGTCCGCCTTTGCCTCGGTTGTCGTAAAAAGTAAGTCACGGCCAACCCCTAAAAAAAAAAAAACATAATTCAACATCACACAGTGTTGGGATGCCATCGTGATTAGGGGCCTTTTTGTCGGGCATGCGGCCCTCGACATATGGCAAAGCACAGGATTGTGTTTCAAATGCAACATAAACATAGTAACTGCTGTCATCACTCAGGGTTCAAAGGGGAAGTGGACACGTTTCTGCCGGCTCCGAGACGTACGTATGAACTCAATATGTGGCTGTTTGATTTGATTTGCTCGACTGTATTTCAAAGAAGTGGAAGAAAGAGCCAATTGTAACTGAGAGAGGGAAGATGGGAATAGCTGCTAGTGCTCTATTACCCACAAAAAATCCAACCTTTAATCATGAAAATGAAGTATACATAAAATGACAATGCAGTGTATTTTTTTTGTTATTTACTTGATTTCATTGTTTCCTTGCTACTGCTGCAGGGTCTGGTGTTAAAGGTAACTGGGTCAACATGGTTCTGGTGTGGCTAACATCATGTAGCCACCCTTTTACGTGTGCATGGTCACCAACGCGATTATTTTAACCCATCAGTAGTTCCATTCGATTCACCAGACATAAGCAGCGTCTATTCCTCATCTGGTTTTCGGATTAAGATTAACCAACGCCATTCGTGGTTTTGATGTGGAGATTTAGCGCCAGTCATCATCCTTGGTTTGTGTTGCCTCACTAGTTTTGCGCATGACCGCACCGAGTCTATTCACCAAGTAGCTTTTAGAAACGTCCCTTTTGACTGGTTTTCTTTTAGATGGTCCCGTGTCCGAGTACGGCATCACCTTCCAGACCCACATCGTCGACAACTTCGGGGTGTCCTTCGGCAGGGAGGGCGAAACCATGAGCTTGGGGTGCACGGTCATCATCTACCCAGCCTTGCATCGCTACCAGCCCGAGGTGCAGTGGTACAGAGACGGTAAGTACATTAACAACCCGACTCTTTTTGGATGACTTGCATTTACTTTCGTCAATGTCTCCTCAATACAGGCGTTCTGCTGTCACCATCCAAGTGGAATCACATGCACTGGAGCGGCGACAGAGCCACGTTGACCCTCACGCACCTGAACAAAGAGGACGAAGGACTCTACACTCTGCGCGTCACCACCAAGTCCGGATACAAAACCTACTCGGCTTACGTTTTTGTGAGAGGTGAGCTCAAATATGAAACATTACCATTATCGGGTTATGAAGAGGAAGAATTGTGTTTTGTCTGTGAGGTGCACACAGAGGGATTTTTAACATACGCCATCTTTGACAAGCTTACTACAGGCAACGATTCAGCAAACTTGATCAAAAGCAGCTTTGCCAACTCTGTCCCACGGAATCCAAGTCACAACATGACCTGCGGCATGTTCAACAATCAAAGTCTTTCGGTATGAGCTGTTGCTTTTAAATCTCAACAGTCGAGACGCCACACCATGGAAAAAGAGGCTGCGGAAGCTTATCATGGCGGGCCGCCCCCTTGGAAACCATCTGACATTTCCAAGGTGGCGCCTGGTGGGAACACCAGGACACTCATCAGCCACTGTCACCGTCTTCTTCGGTCGCGCTATCCTAAGTGGCCTCAGATATGGAACGGTCCGATCAGATAATACAATAATTTGAATATCAGGCTCGAGAGGAAAAAAGGACTGGCTAGTATTTTATTCTTCAATCCTCTATTTTAGTCTTTGAAACCGACGTTAACTATTGGTCGATGATTCCAAAGCTAACGAGCCAGGTAACTGACCTTTGCGCTTTTGTCCAAGATGCTGACGCCGAAGTGGAAGGAGCTCCGGGGGCTCCGCTGGATGTGTGCTGCCTGGATGCCAACAAGGACTACATCATTGTCTCCTGGAAGCAGCCGGCCGTCGACGGCGGAAACTCCATCCTGGGTTATTTTGTGGACAGGTTAGATCACAATAAAATACTGATCCGAACCCGACCTCTGACCTTAGCCTTAATTCTGACACCGAGCCTCATTTTAACTCTGATTCCCACCGTGATCACGACTTAGAGAACAAATCTGATGCCAACATCAGTCCTGATCTCTACCTTGCAATTTGTACAGGTGTGAGGTCGGGACAACACACTGGATCCAGTGCAATGACACTCCCATCAAGTTTGCCCGATTCCCGGTCACCGGATTGGTTGAGGGCCGCTCCTATATCTTCCGTGTGCGTGCCGTCAACAAGATCGGCATGAGCCGTCCGTCCCGGGTGTCTGAACCCGTGGCCGCCATGGACCCGGCTGATCGCGCCCGCATGAGAGGTACCACGCTTCGGGGATTTTTTGAAACGGCAACGACTCGACAGAATCCTCACGATCTTGTCGTCAGGTACCTCGGCTCCTTGGACCGGCCAGATCATTGTCACAGAGGAGGAACCAGCAGGTTTGTAAGATTAACCCAAAAGGGATTTTTCTCATTTGGGTAACAATGTTGATTCCTTCTGACTCACGATTGTTTCGACAGAGGGTATTGTTCCTGGCAGACCTCGAGAACTGCAAGTGACAGAAGCAACCAAGAACTACTTAGTACTCAGCTGGAAGCCACCTGGCGAGAAAGGCCTGGAAGGTGTCATGTACTATGTGGAGAAGGTAATCGAAAAAAAATGACGCAGTTATGATCCAGTGAGTATGGTCAGCTTTGTGTTGTTGAGTCTCTTTATCTTTTGAGTTGCAAACCTTGCATGTTAATTTGCCGTGTTTGTTCAACAACAAAGCAGAAGTCTTGTCAAGTCCTGTAGTTCAAGTCACAGACAAGTTAGGTCTTTTTTTTATGAGGTTTAACTAAGCAAGTACCAAGTCCTTAAATGAGTGATTTAGTGATTCTGATTCACGTCCCCTGTTCGCCACAAGTGACTGCAGTGTGTCTAGGGTTACCCTCTGAGGTACCAAGCCAAAGGTAGGACATCAGAACGTGGCAGGGGACAAATAGGTTAGGTAAGGCAGGGTCAACCCCGATGAAAACTGCCCGTTGGAGACGAAAAGACGACGTTGTCATTGACTCCTTCCCCGTCCCCTCAGTGTGTCTCGGGCACAGACAGCTGGCAGAGGGTGAACACCGAAATCCCGGTGAGGTCGCCTCGTTTCGCTCTGTTTGACCTGGCCGAGGGCAAGTCCTACTGCTTCCGCGTCCGCTGCTGCAACGCCGCCGGCGTCGGCGAGCCGTCTGACCCAACTGAGGCCACCACGGTTGGCGACAAGCTCGGTCAGAAAATGCCCCGGTCACACACACAAATTCTTAGATCGCCATTCTTGGCCGTGACACGGGAACATGTTGGAATCTGCAGACACTCCGTCTGCTCCGAGCAAAGTTGTCCCCACGAGGAACACGGACACATCCGTGGTGGTATCCTGGGAAGCATCCCATGATGCCAAGGAGTTGGTGGGCTACTACATCGAAGCGAGCATTGTGGGCAGCAACACCTGGGAGCCATGCAACAACAAACCCGTCAACGTGACCAGGTAAACCTTAACATCTAGTGGAAATGCTTTTATTCGAGCGACGCGCACACACATTAGACAAAACTATCTTGCTGGGACACGAGGACAATAATAGTCCATGTTGAATGAATATTTTGGGGGCGTGGCTTACACAGGTATTAAAAACAAGCTCAGAGACATATGGATGGATGGTTGTTGGTTCTTCTTGGAAGAATATTAATCATTTGTAGGCTTACCCACGTGTCCTAGATTGGATCTTACTATGACTTTAACGACATGTTTTTAGGTTTATCTGCCACGGTCTGACGACGGGAGAGAAGTACGTGTTCAGGGTGAGGGCTGTGAACGCCGCAGGACTCAGTGAGTTCTGTCCGGAATCAGAGCCTGTGGAGGTGAAGGCTGCGATCGGTGAGGAAAAAAACCACTCGGATATCTCGGAAGAAACTGAATGGATGTTTATGGTCTAGTTTATGTGACGTACAAGATGTGACATCTGATCACCAGTGTTCTCTTGAGCCATCTCGCACTCCCACACTGTTCCACTCCACCGTGGTTGCACTCTGCCGCCATGTCACCGTTTATTGTCTGCTCCGCTCCACCTACATCCACCCAACCAAACCAAACCAACCACCAGCTCCCTGCACAGCCTGAGGCGGGTCAGGACTTTGTAGACTTCCTCTAATTTGGGTCAGTGTGATCCAACTCAGCGGTGGTTACAAACCAGCCCATCAATCACAAAACATCCTTCCCTTTCCTCCCCCCCCCCCCCCCCCCCATTTCCTCCCT
>CAAKHF010026776.1:44394-87905 GCA_901007745.1 Hippocampus kuda | reverse complement strand
CCCCCTTTCCCCCCCCCCCCCCCACTCCCCATTTCCTCCCTCCGTTCTGGGCACGCGATGTGTCGGCAAACCACTCCCCAGTGTTCAAGGTACCAGCGCACGGACCCCCATAAAAACCAGGCAACTAACCACGCTTTGTTTGAATGTTTCTCTCATTGACGTGCAAAAGTCTCAATCATACCGATGAGGGGCTTTCAAGGGGGAGGTGCAGCAGTTTGCCCAAACTAGAGACAAAAAGACTTTCAAGCAAACTCATTAGTTCCTGCATTTTATGCGATTGTTTCATTGCTGATAGTCATTAAATACATTCTTTAATTAAATAAGATCAACCAAGTTCTTTCATGTCAAGTGCTAAAGCACTTTTGTTGTCCTTTTGGTATTCAGTATGCTGTCGTACGCGCCCTGCAAGACCCCTTGTAAGCCTCTTTAGCCTCAAAACTAACATTTTTAGCCTTTAACTGTAACTTGGCATGTGTCTTTTCCATATGTGAAGCATATTAATTGCAATAATTTGAGTACAGTAAATCCCCGCCGCAAATATAGAAAAAAAATAGATATAATTAGCTATAGTTGAACCTAAATATACCACAAATTATGATGTCAAAACGGTTTAGTATCATTTCAAACTTAATCTTAAAAAAATGGCTGACAGATGATTTGATTGACAATATATGCACTGTAAGACTCTTTTGTAGCTTCTTCTGCTAGCAAAGCCAGACTATATTTAGCTCCTTCCAGACAACCAAATCTTAGCTGACATGTCAACATATTCCCTTGAGACCAATGTACTCCTTTTCTACTACTCAGGATTTGGATTCCACCATGTGGCATCCTAGTGCATTTCAAAAGTGCAGCAAAAACACAAATAGGTGATTTTTTTTTCTTTCAGCAACTAGCCGAGGATCAGGTCCAAAGAAAAATATCCGAGTAGGTGAATTTGTCAATAGTGAATCGCAGAAATGTGGGGGGGATTACTGTTGTGTATTTGTCTGCATGTTTTCATCATGTCCTCACATGGATGTCACTTGTCTTGGCTTCATTGTCCCTGCCAGTCAGATGAAGACATCGTTTAGTTATTGTTTTTTTTTCTTCATGCTTTTAATTGCAACTGTATTTTTCGTTTTGCTTGTGTTTAAAAACAGTCTTTCTTGATTCTCTCTGATAACTCCTGTAGGGGGCGGCATCCCTCATGGTGTGTTGCCGGAGACGGGGCCGGGGGGTAACCAGGGCCGACTAACCGTGCACAGGCCACACTGGACGGGCCCGCATGACACTGTCCAGCTCCCCGCTGACACAAAAACCAAAGCTCAGGCCAACCCCGAGCTCCCCGAGCGGGAGTCCGGGGCAGCGGCGGTGGCGGCTAACTCCGGCCCCTTGGACAACAAAAACCAAGGGTCAGAGAGGGGCGGCCTGGGGCCGAGTGAGGTTAACGGGGTGCCTTCTGAGCCACCGCCGGGCTCGCTGTGTGAAGCACGTACTGACGTAGCAGTGCACTTAGGCTCACCTCGCGCCGAGGGGCCGGCTGAAAAGACAGCCGAGGGGCCCCCTGGGGCCGAGCGGGCATGCGGTTTGTCAGTAGATGCTTCTGCTAACCGGGAGGCGGCGAGGCCAGACGCAGGGGCTGAAGGTGAGCACGAGATAAGGATGGGAAGCGCAAAAACAAAGCTACCACAAAAACAATTCTCTTAAATAAAGCAATGGATGGGAAAAATCTTAAAACTTCTCTGAATCACATTTCACCAAAGCAAAATTGATTTCAAGTAAAAAGTCGGCAGAAAAATAAATGCTCCATTCAAGTATGCATACTGAAAAGTTCCTTCTATTTCACAACGCTACAAATGCCCAGTAGGTGGCGCACTCCTGTGGCATTCTCCAGACAGGTAAGTACGATGAAACCACAACCAAAGGACTAACTCCCAAGCAGCCACGCTTAGATGACATGCTGGCTTTCCACTCGAGGTGGCACATTGTCATGTTGCCCCTAAGATCCTTAGGCACCCCCGCTTCCCCACCACCACCACCACATGGATGTCCGATTATCACACGCTACCAGTAACCAACTGCAACCTCTTTTAGGCATAACCTGCTCAGAAATGAATGTAGTATCAAATGTAGCGATTATCTTGGCCTAGCACATTATAGCACAAATAAATGTTTTGCTATGTCAATGTGTAGTAGTAAATGTGGTGCGAAACTAGTAATTAGCAATCACCATTAGCCACTATTAGTCTGAACAAAAGAACAGGACGTTTGGAATTTTACATAACAGCTCACCTAGCTTAGCCAAGCATTCGAAAGCAGCGCGGAATGTTTTGACTGCCTCCGTCTGAAGTTATTGTGCTGCTAAAATACAGAAATGATCTCCTATGACTTTTATCATTAGCTGCTACTATTAGCTGCGCAGTCAATTTGTCTTCACAAAAACACAGGAAAGAAGTGATTTACTCCATAGAGCTGCCTTAGCTTTGCCCAGGTTAGCCTATCACAGCACGAAGATGATTTTCTTTTTAAAGCTGTTCAAAAGGTTATATCTTTACACAAGGACAGAAAACGTTAGCACAACCAAAAGACTGAAAAACAGTGGACGATTTGTTAGCTAGGCTGACTTGAGTTTGTGTGTCTCACTTCAGCATCGCCTGCACCACCTTACGGCATCAGCGTGCTGGAGTGCGTACGCGACTCCATGGTACTGGCGTGGAAGCAGCCGGCCTTCGTCGGCGGGGCCGACATCACCGGATATTTCGTGGACTACCGCGAGGTCGTGGACGGCGTGGAGGGAAAGTGGCACGAGGCCAATATCAAAGCGATCAGCGAACGTGCCTACAGGGTGAGTCCCAAAATCGACTTGGTGTATTTTTCTGACACCTCCGCATGGTGCGTGGATTTTCATTGAAGACTCTAAATTGTCCATTGGCGAGAATGTGAGTGTGAATCGTTGCGGATGGTAAAAGAGACTTTTTGTGTGGGCAGGTGACTGACCTGAAGGAGAACAGGAAGTACCAGTTCCAGGTTCGGGCGGCCAACATCGCTGGCGTTGGGATCCCGTCGCTTCCCAGCGACACGTTCCTGTGTGAGGAATGGACCATTGCTGTTCCAGGTGCTAAGATCCACGCACAAACGAGCATCCGCACAAGAAAAAGCATAATGCTGTGATCGTAATTCTTCATTCCACTAACTTTTTTCACGAAACATTCCAACAAAAATGCTATTTTATTTTTCTTCTTTTTTTTTTACCTTTATTGGACCCCAGGGCCTCCTCACGATCTCGAGCTGCGAGAGGTGCGAGGCGACTCCATGGTGTTGCTGTGGAAAGCTCCGGTGTATCAGGGGCGCGATCCTGTCAACGGCTTCTACGTGGACATGAAAGAGGCGGAAGCCCCGGAGGAAGCCTGGAGAGGAGTCAACACCAAGGCCACGGGGAACACCTTCATCAAGGTGTTGGAGAGATGATAGTCATCAAGCTTCGTGAAACTTCACAATCGTCTCTTCCTCATTGCCGGAGACGAAAAGAAAAAAAAACATTGCTGTTTTCGGTTCGGCAGGTGAAGAATCTGAAGGAGCAAGAGTCGTACGTATTCCGCGTTCGCGCTCAGAATCAGGCCGGCGTGGGGAAGAGCTCGGATATCTCCGAACCGGTCCAAGCCGTGACCAAGCCAGGTAGGAAACGGACGTGACGATTGGTCGTGGCGTGACGTTCAGGATCATCTGGCGTGGCGTCGCAGGCACCAAGGAGATCTCGGTGGACGTGGACGACGACGGCATCATCTCTCTCAACTTTGAATGCGCCAACATGACCCCCGACTCCAAATTTGTGTGGTCCAAGAATTACGAGGACGTGGACGAGTCGGCGTCACGCTTGACCGTGGAGACCAAAGGGAACAAGTCAGGCTTTCACGAATGGACTCAGCAAAGAACGGCCCCTTGCGCGGATGATGAGTATGATTTTTTTCTTTCAGGTCCAAAGCCACGTTCAACTCACCCGGAGAGGAAGACACGGGTATTTATTCGTGTCTGGTCACCCACACAGACGGAGATTCATCCAGCTACACCATCTCACCCGAAGGTAGGAAGGTGGTGTTCTACGAAAAAAAAAAAATTCTCTCATCGTCCACTCTTCCTCTCATGACATTTCATCTCGCTTTTCTTGTAATGTACAATTCTCATAACGTGACTTCCTGTAACATGACTTTTCTTTTGTGTATGACAGAGATGAAGAGGCTGCTGGAGATCAGCCGTGATCACAAGTTCCCCAGTGAGTAGCCCCACAGCACAGTTTCTGAGTAAAAGTCATTCAAGTGAATTACCCCCCCCCCCTCACTTTCCCGCCTTGGTCTTCTGTCCTCGTTAGCAATTCCCCTCAAGTCGGGTTTGGCTGTGGAGATGCTAGAGAAGGGCAAAGTTCGCTTCTGGCTGCAGGCCGAGCAGATTTCGCCCAACGTCAAAGTGGACTACGTGTTCAACGACAACGTTGTGAACCAAGGCGAGGTCGGCGGGCTGGACGGGAGACAAATCCTCCTCCTGCTCCGTAACGTGTCTTTTAAACGCCTCTAACACCTTTCTTCTCAGAAATACAAGATGAATATTGACAAGAACACGGGCGTGGTTGAGATGACCATGGAATCGCTGATGCCCGAGGATGAAGGCACCTTCACCTTCCAAATGAAGGACGGAAAAGCCACCAATCAGTCCAGCCTGGTACTCATAGGAGACGGTGGGTGGCCCTCAGCATGAAATCAAATCGAAAGCGATCCTTCCACTTTACGTTGTAACCACTAGAGGGCAGAAAAGCGTGCAGACGCAACCTGCGCTTTTGCTTTTTCAGTGTTCAAGGATCTGCAGAAGGAATCAGAGTTCCAGAGGAAAGAATGGTTCAGGAAGCAAGGTTTGCCGACATAAATTTCTATCTTTGGTTTCAATTGTCAGCTTTTTCATTTCCACCATTTTATATATTCCAGGTCCTCACTTTATTGAGTATTTGGGCTACGAGGTCACTCCAGAATGCTGTGTGGTACTCAAGTGCAAGGTGACACTTATACCCTATCTAGCTGGATTTCTTTGAATAATTAGCTCTGTATTTTTATTTGACACTGTTGTGTTGCATTCAAGGTGGGAAACATCAAGAATGAGACGTCGGCGCTGTGGTACAAGGACGGACGGGAGATCAAGGCGGATGAAAAACTGGGCTTCACCGAGGGAGTCCTCAAACTGGAGATAGCTCAGGTAAGACGGGCGATGAAATCAGCGATGAAATCAATGAAATCATCATATAAAATTGATAAATATTTATTCATCCATAAACTTTGCACTGTCAAAGAAAGGCAGCCATTCTCAACACTTACGACTGGTCAATAATACGCACGCACACACTCACACATTTTGATCAGTAGTATGGATCTGTTAAAAAAAAAAAGACAAAAAAATGACCAAATTTTGACTGGAACTTTCAGCCTAACGGCAGCATTACAATTGCTGTGATAAAAAGCTCATCCATTTATTTTTAGTCGTGACGAAAGCACCTATAAGTAGTAGAAACAATATATAGTTTAGTCACTCAACCACTCATATATGCCCAAAAATATTGATTTGATTTTATGTTTTTTAAATGCAGTGTCAAACATCTGAGTTATTCATGTAATATTTAATAAACTGAATCATTACCATCCATTGCTCATGCATAAAATACATCATCATTTGAGTGTGTTCATGTCGCAAGTCCTTTTTTGAATGTCAATATCATCGCCATGATCTGTGTTCTCTGTCTCTCTCCTTTCCCATTTGATGCCTCATGCTCGCTTGCCCCATCGCACGCCACAATAATGCCCGTGCCAATAAAGCTGCTGTCACATTATTTTCCCACTGCAGCCCGACCCACCCGCCGAATCTGCAGAAGACCATATCGGGAGAATGCTTAAAGTTGGGGTCACTTGCTGGTTTTTTTTTGTTTTGTTTTGTTTTTTGCACGCTTGCTTGCTAATTATTATGCTTTTGTTCATCATTCTTTTCAGTTGAAACATGTTTGCTTGCTTATTTGACTTTTTTTTTTACTGCAAATAACACTCATTTTTTTTGCATGCAACACTCATTGCAATGTTTTCTACTGTTTAAAAAAAAAAAAAAAAGATTTTTTGATGATATTGCAGATTTTCTGTGGCGTTATACCCATGATGCATTTTCTTGCCAGATTTCAAAGAAGGACGCCGGCGTGTATGAGACAGTCCTGAAGGATGACCGAGGAAAAGACACGTCCAAGTTAAACCTGACCGACCAATGTATGGAAGTCGTTTTTTTGTTGTTGTTGTTGTAACAAGTTAGTCGCATTTCTTACACAATCATCAATCTGGAATTCAATGCTCGCATGGAAACAGTGGATCAGAACAATTAGAGATAGTTATTTAAAATAATAATAATAATTTTTCCTAAAATCTAACAACGCATTATTACCATGCCCAATGGTTAAAGTTAGCCCTTAGCTAATAAGCTAATAGATGTGACCTGGCTGAAGCAACAAGTTAACTGATAAGCTCCTACACAACATTATTGTCTCAAGTTAGCAATAAGCTAACACATGTTACCTGACTGACGCTAATAAGCTACTCTATGCTACCTTTCTGTTATCAAAAAGTCAATACTTGTTAGCCGTAAGCTAATAGACATACAATATGTTTATAACTGCTAAACTTCGTAAGTCAATTAGCTTATTGAAGAAAGAAAAAAACGTTATCTTGCTGAAGCTAATAACCCATAAGAAGCTAACACCACTACATTATACTACTGAAATACTTTCTACGTCCCATTATGATATTGATCTTTCCTCGTACTAGTACTCTAATTTTGATACTCATCATTCAACTTTTCTTTCTCGCAGGTTTCAAAGACCTGATGAACGAAGTCTTCAACTACATCGGTGAGATGGAAAAGCCCCCCCGGGTCCATTCCCCCCCATTGAGTCCATTTGCAGTGACTCAAATGAACCGCTCCAATTGTGATTCGGCTTTTTGCAGCTAACTCGTCCACGCCTCTGAAGATCACCAGCACGGATCAAGGCATACGCCTCTACACATTTGTCAACTACTACAATGACCTGCTGCCGGTCACGTGGCATTACAAGTGGGTTGGCCGAAGAACACTTCAAAGCCAAGTGTGCCGACAATAGCGTGCGTGGCACGATGGCTCGCTTTGTCGTATTTCGCTCACTCGCTCACGATGACAAATCTGGATGCAAACCCTTGATATTGGCAACCCCACCAGAGACTCAGCCATCGCCTTCTCAGAGCGCCTGAAGAGTGGCGTGGTGGGCGACCAGTTGTGGCTGCAGATCAGCGAGCCCACCGAGAAGGACATGGGCAAGTACGCCATCGAGTTCAACATCAACGACGGCAAAGGCGGCCTGAGGAGAACCGTGGAGCTGTCGGGTCAAGGTTGCTTTGGCTTCCTGATTTTTTTGACTGCTTTTTGACTAGCCTTTGTTCCTCCTCTCACTGGTGTCCGCTTCCTCTTTTGCAGCGTATGAGGACGCTTTGGCCGAATTCAAGAGACTCAAGTGAGTAGGGTGTCATCATTGTTGTGGTTCCCGCTTGGACATTGCTTAAGAGGAGGAAAATATTTGATTGACTTATTTCATTTTTTTTCTTCAGAGCGGATGCTATTGCAGAAAAAAGTAAGTGGCGACTGTGTTCAGCCTTTCATCACCTGTATTTCATCTATTCATTCACCCATGCCTCATCCACCATCTGTTCATCCAAATTTGTACTCACGCATCATTTATAAGGTCATTCATCCATTCATCCACCATTTATTTATTCACCTATCATTTATCAACCTGTCACGGAATCATTCAACTGTCACTCATGCATCCATCAAGTTTCATTGCATAGAGTTGCGTGTTTAACTGTTCAGATCGCGCCCGAGTGGCAGGAGGCCTTCCGGACGTGGTCACCATCCAGGAGGGCAAGGTGAGTGCCGCTAACCCTCAAGCGCATCACCAATTCCTCACATGGCGCAAATCCAATGACCCGACCTCCCACCCCGACATTCACCTCTTCCCCTTCAACTCCGTCCGTGGCAGGCACTCAATCTGACCTGCAACATCTCGGGCGAGCCGCTGCCGCAGGTGACGTGGCTGAAGAACGACAAGGAGCTGACCTCGAACGAGCACTGCATCCTGCGCTTCGAGTCGGGCAAGTTCGCCAGCTTCACCATCACGGCGGTCAGCACGGTCGACACGGGCAAGTACAGCATCCTGGTCAAGAACAAGTACGGCACAGAGAGAGCTGAATTCACCGTAAGTGTCTTTATCCCCGAAGACGTGGCCACCTGCAAAAAATGAACCAACTAAATCTCCTGCTGAATGTGGGTACCTGGAGAGAGAAAAAAAAAAAACGGCAACAAAAATGTTACATTGATGTTTAGACAGATATGGATTGATCACACGTCCACCAGATTGTTGTGTTGTGCTTGACTTGAAATGTGATCATCAACATCCACTGTGCCTGTACCATTGTGAAGATCACCGGTTACCACGGCGACGGTTGTCACCTTACCCGTCACCTGTCACAGCCTCTTGTGTTTCGCAACAACACTACTTACAATAAAAACAAGCATGTACGGTACTTCCTCTTCAAACTCATGTGTGTGTTGTCTCCCTTTTTCGTGAACTCGCCTCCACCTTTTCACCATCCACGCCCTTCACTCCCACTCCCGATTCCTGTAGAACAGCACCCACCACCCGCATGGACACTGAAAAGCTCAACCAAATACTAGCTCAGCCAGTGACTTGCTGTGATTCCACAAAGGGGGAAAAAACTGAACAGAGCATCTTTGTAGTACTATTTTATTTCCCAAAGCTAATAGTCAGGGAACCAACAACTTCCTGTTCAATTTCTGACTTGCAACTTCTTCACGCATCCAGTTATGATGGCAATTTCTTTTTTAAGTTTTTCAGGCCACTTTTCCATTTAATTTTCCTGAGATTTCAGCTCCAAACCACAATTGACAACTTTCCGTTTGATAGCGCCTGTAAGGTCCTTGAGACTGTCCACTTTATTTGGTGTCGATGAGCAAAATTGGTGTCAGGCGCTGATTTCTTTCCATTGACTGAGTTTTGGCCACTGGTGCTACGTAATGTTGTCTTTAGCTGGAAGTGACTGAGGGAACGCCCGACCTGGGCGTGACCTCGTACTTGACCGACGCTGAGGGTAACGTGGTGTTTGGTGCCAATACTCTCGAGGAAAAGATGAAGACGGCCATCACGGGGATGACGAAAGGTAGGAACGTTACCATGGAACCATATGACGTTTTCCATCAAAACGTCTTCCTCCCTTTTACAGAATCCGCAGCGGCAGCAGAGAAGATGGACAACTTGACAAAGAAGCCAGAAGAAGAAGAAGAAGTCACTGTTCAAGAGATGTTGATGAACAAAGAAATTCAGCCTGAAATTCAGGACAAAATAGCACAAAAGTGTTTTGAGTAAGAAGTGTGGCCATGGTGCAAATTCCACTCATATCACAAGGCACCGCTAAATCAAGTGCTTCGTCTGAAGATATCTCCTATTATATATCAAATATACAATTTCACATTCATATATGGTTTGGATGGATTGTTTGTGTTCACCATGTCTCACCACTCTAATAAAAGAAAAAAATTAATTCATTCCAGGTGCTCCATACACATCCAAGAGTTGCATTTGACTAAGTGTCTCCTTGCATTACATTCAATTTAAAGTGTTGAATCTTCACATCGCAAAATAAATCTTTAACTTGTTAAGCGTTGAATAACTTTTTCAATAACGACGTCTTTGAACAGGCAATTTAACATAAGTCAAACAAAAGCATTACACTGATGCCCTAACAGACACAATAAATCAAAAAGGATAGAAAAAACTGTGCATTGGTCAATAGTATTTCCTTCAATGCGGCATTTTGAATAAAATTACAGTCATATAACTTCAATTAGATAAATAGATAGAGCGATTCAACCAAAAGTGGGAAATAGGAACTTAACAAAGTACATGGGAGATATTTGTTGTTTACTTTTCCTTGAAACTGGCAGTAAAAAAAATTACAAAATATTAAATGTCGTGTTCCAGCAGAGGGCGGTGTGTGAAAAGGAGTATGAAAGGACATAGATTTTAAAAACAAAAAACATTTTTTTACTTTGCTTCAGAACAGTTCTGAGGGGAAAGTTCCTAGCTAAAGTGAGTCCCTTACCCATAATCCACAGCGTGACCCGAAAACCTGCAAGAGGTCGATTGAGGCTTAATAGATCGCTTGCAGGTCTGAGGTGACGTCACCACAGTCCTTGTGTCACGTGCTGAGTTCGATGCTGTCGGAGATTGAGAAGAATTTGACAAGAGCCCGAGGGGGACGAGAAGGCGGCGGCAGGTGGTCCTCAGACACAGGTGGGAACATGGACTATCTCATGAAAAAAATACAAAAAACATTGCACATGTTCGTTTGCCGTCCGCGGAGTCATCAACGCGACTCGAAATGACTGACGTAATTTTGGAAGCTTTGTGTGGCTCCTGAGAGTCAAGTTTGACAATTTTCTACTTGTGCAAACGTTCTGTTGGACGACATTCGTGTTGGCTTGATGTCAGCACGAACATCCGACCGTATTTTTTCAGTATGTCGCCCAAAAATAGATCAAAATGAAAAAGAAAGAAAAACGGAACAATGTTGTGTCAAATCCCAGAGAAAAATTATGCCACTGAACGCCTCACCACTCCAGGTAGATGTTTTTTTTTCCCCACACTGTGACAAATGTAAATGTTATTTAACCTGTTATTAATACATATATATTTTAATCGTCACTCAGTACTCATATTTTACACTTACCAGGCACTTTATTATTTTTGCCTTTCCAGAGCTATCTGTCTATATATATATAATAATGTTCCCTTTAAATTAGTGTGAGTTCAGTACTGCGATGTGTGTGTGTATTTAGTCTGATGCATGATACATCATTTTTCATTTTAATTTTGGGAAATTACTCTCAGAGGTCCACGTGTGCTGCTGCTTGGATGGACCGCACGTGGGCTAGGGAAAGCTAGATTTGCCAAATAATCTGCTAAACAGGATTAACACTACTTAGCGTCTCGCTTGCCCCACCGGGTGTCATGGTCAGGTTTGTGTTGTTGACCAAGGTTTTTTGTTGTCAGAGGTTTCAATAAATGAAACCTCTGACAGAGGGCACCTACAGTAAACCCCAAAATCCGGTTCTCATGTTTGGTCCAAATGGAACTCAACGGCAGAGTTCATAAAGCTGACAGACGTGTGTTGGTATGTATGTGCGGACACGTACGTGGCAGGCAGTCATCAGCATGAACTACATGGGCCAGTTGGCGGGCCAGGTTCTGGTGACAGTCAAGGAGCTATACAAAGGCATCAATCAGGCCACGCTGTCGGGCTGCATTGATGTGGTGGTGGTGCGCCAGCCCGACGGATCCTTTCAGTGTTCCCCCTTCCACGTACGCTTTGGAAAATTGGGAGTGCTGCGCTCCAGAGAGAAAGTGGTGAGTGCAAGTCTCTCATAAAATTTTTCGGAAAGTCTCACAAGATTTGCTGCAGTAGCTTTGATGAGGTTGAACGAGATTTTAAACGGATGGTGAAGTCTGATGAGATTTGTCAGAGTCGGGCGAGAGATGCCCAAAGTCTCAAAAGATTTTCAGAAGTCTCACAAGATTCCCTGGAATCTCACAAAACTTGCCAAAGTCTCAGAAGCCCAAGGAGGTTCGCCGACATAGATTTGCAGAAGTCTCCAGAGAGTCCAACTAATTTTTATTTATGATCCTGCAGATAGACATAGAAATAAATGGAGAAGCGGTGGAATTGCACATGAAGCTTGGAGACAATGGTGAGGCTTTTTTTGTCCAGGAGACAGAACAATACGATGTAAGTGACACATTTAAGACCCGCCCCATCAGCACTAACCTCCCAAAAAACCCCAAAAAAAAAACAACGACTAAATTTCCTTGCTTGCAGGAGATGGTCCCAGCCCACCTGGTGACCTCACCCATCCCCACGGATGATGCCCTTATCAAGAACCAAGAACCCGAAGTTGGGAAACGTCGTCCCCTCAATGGCTCCGAAGAGGGACCCAACGCGGCGGGGAAGAAGAAGAAAAAACGGAGGCGGAAGCACAAGGTCGAGCCTCGCAAGGAGGCGCACAGTCAACCAGTAGTGGGCGAGCTAGAGCTGCCTGGGCTTAGCTCGGATGAGGAGATATCCTCGCATCGCATCGAGTGAGTCACATCTCCAACCCAGCAACCCTAATGACAACAATTACGATAGAATTTTTTTTCTTCAGAGTATCCACAAGGGACAATGCGGAGCACTTCCGATATTCCCCCGCCTCCAGCCTGGAGTGGGACAGCTACCCTTTCTCTGATGGCGACTGGTCCCCTTCCATCGAGTGAGTCCGGAGTTCTTTCCAAGACGGCGGACACAAAGAGAAACCGGTTGGGTCACTCTTTGCTCTCCTGCCATTGCAGTAGCATGATGTCTGAGGCTGATCCGGCATCGCCTAACAGCGACTCAGAGCTCATGGTGAAGACGGCAGAGAGCGCGCTCCGGGCCGACGCCCACATGCAGTGGAGCTGGGGCGAGTTCCCGGAATCCACCAGAGTAGGGACCAATAAACGTTTGTTGCTAACACAAACAATGCCGATTACTGAAGCGGGGGATTCTTTTGAAATTTTTAAAGTCTAGCAAGATAGATTTGTCAGAATCCCACAGAATTTTTTTTTTCAAACAGGTGACCAAAAGGGAGAGATCCAGACCAAAGATGCGGACCATCACCCCCTCAGAAAGTACACATTTCCGGGTCATCTCCGGCCTGGAGGAGCCAGACGAAGATCCTCTCTGCAGCGTTGTTAAACCTCAAGCCCAGAACGCCGACCCAAAAATAACAGAGCTCGGTGGGAAAGGTGCTCACACGACCAGGTGGACATCTTCACCACCCAAGCGCAGAGAGTCCGATACCAAGTTAGCAGAGATTGCTGTGAAGAGACAAGGTAAGCAGACGTCTCCTAAGTGTTGCCGAAATCTCACAGGATTTACCAGGTTCGCATGAGATTGGCCGTCGTCTCTCAGGAGCAGCCAAAGAGTCTCCTGAGCTAAAATGAACTTCCCCGTGATTTGCTCCGATCGCACAAAATTAGCCAGCGTTTCGTGAGATTTGTCGAAATCTCACCAGATTTTCCGGAATGTCAGTAGATTTGTGGAACTCTGGTGAGATTTCCCAGAGACTCGTAAAGTGAATCTGAAATTTTTCGCAAGAAAATCTGACCAGAAAAAAAAATAAAAAATCTCAATCTCTCCGAGAAATCTCTTGAGATCTGCAGAATCTGTAGTTTCACGAGATTCTCGCAAGATTCATCGTAAGGTCTCACGACATTTGCCAAAGTCGAACAAGATTTTTGTTTTCCCACAACTCTCACACCCACCCATCTGCTTTACATCTCTCATAACACATTTATGTAAGAAAGACAAACCAAGCACAGGAAGGATGTGGCGCACAAGAGAATAAGAATAGGAAGCGAAAAAAAAAAAGTCCCAAGTCATTCTTTTCTCACAACACCGCCGCTTCCCCTTTACCGAGGCGTGAGAAAGAGGAGTCAACATCAGGGACCAGAAGACATCTACCTGGATGACCTGAATGCACTTGAACCCGATGTCATCGCTCTCTATTTCCCCAAGAGGTAAAAGTACCTTCTTACAGGCTAACATGTTTCATCTCATTTAACTCATTCACTCCCAAAGACGTATTTAAACGTCTTTTCAGACTTGGTCCAGAATTGAGTTAAGAGGAAAGAGCAACGACTCAGCCAGGATGTTTGCAAGCTTCACTTCACACTTCAGTATGATCACGTCTGTTTGTCTGAGGAAAAAAAAAATATGCCCACCTGTGTCCCCAGCGAGTCGGGCCAGGTTGCGAGGCCCTGGACGGAGACGACTGTGATGGGAGGGGCTCGCTCAGGTTTGCAGTCGCCGCAGTCGGTGGGCAGCAGCAGCAGTAGCAGCGGCGCCGGTGGGAGTTTTGGCGACAGCGGGGCCGAGTGTCTTTCCGACTCGGCCGCCGACCTGCCCGATGTCACGTTGTCGCTCTGTGGCGGCGGCGCCGGCGGCGATGACTCGGAGATCAACAGTGGTAAGTGGCAGCACTGGCGCCATCTGTGGGATGGTAACAGAATACAACCATTTTAATTTTTTTTACGTTCAATGTCATGCAGAGAAATTCCTGGAGTGCATTATCAGCTATCATGAGTTTGCGGAAAACCCCGCAATGATCGATAATCCTAATTTGGTGGTTCGGATTGGACACAGGTAAAACGACATCTTCCTTGAAATGGAGATGTCCACTTTCTCTGTCATAATAATTTCCTTGTATCTCTCACACAGATACTACAACTGGACTCTGGCAGCGCCGCTCATCCTCAGTATGCAGGCATTCCAGAAGAACCTCCCGAAGGTAATTTGCTCCGTGTCCGTCAGGTTTGACCAAATCTCCCAAGATTCACCAGAGCAGTGTGCGATCGGCCCATTTTGAGTTGTGCGAGTCTCATGAGATTGTCTGAGTGTCATGACCTTTGCCAAAGTCCAACAAGATTTGCTGATGCCCGACGACATTTTGCAGAAGCGATTTGCCAGATCGAATGAGATTTTCGGAAGGCTGCCAAGTGTTATGACCGACTTGTGATTTTCCACACGTGCAGGCCACAGAAGAAGCCTGGGTGAAGGACAGGATGCCCAAGAAATCCGGGCGATGGTGGTTCTGGCGTAAGAGCAGCGTCAAGCAGGTCATCACACGTCTTCAGAATTTGTTTTTGCATTGCAAATATATGACGATTATATAATCATGCAAATGAACGAGTGGCGCACACCTGCTTTGCGTTCAGTCGTCCACAGAGAGCAAGCTGGAGCGACAGGAGAGTCTGACCAATGAGAATTCGGCTCTCAAGACGGGCCCTAAAGCACAGTGAGTCGCCCGAAAAAAAGTTCACCCCTCGAGTGGTCCTCAACGGTTGCAAAATCGCAACCCATTCGATAGCATTTCAGAACAATAACCTTCAAGTGATGCTTGGCCCTCCCCTTCAGACAGAAAACATCCGAATGGTCAAGTGACGACGAAGCCAAAGAGCTCATCGGCGTGATCGGCGGCCGGGCGCCAAGCGAGCGCGCGCGGACGGAAGCCTCCGGCCCCGCCTACAAAAAGTCCCTGCGGCTCTCGTCGGAGCAGATCGTAAGACCCGATCACGTCAAGCTTGAAAAGAAAAGCCTCCAAAATTTCTCTGCGTGCACGCAGGAGGGTCTGAAGCTGAAGGAAGGTCCCAACGACGTGACGTTCAGCATCACCACTCAGTACCAGGGAACGTGTCGCTGCCAGGGTACCATCTACTTGTGGGACTGGAACGACCAGGTGGTCATCTCCGACATCGACGGCACCATCACCAAGTACCGCAGTCCTCCTCTTCTTCGTACCCCTTCAATTTATTTTATTGATCTTTTTTTCGAAGTGTTTTGTTTTTTTGCCAGGTCGGACGTGTTCGGTCATATCTTGCCCCAGCTCGGCAAAGACTGGACCCACGAAGGAATCGCTAAGCTATACCACTCCGTGCACCAGTACGTTCACACCCCTTTCCCCTGCGCTCAAAAAGTGCTCCGGATCACGTACTCGGTCCCGTTTTGTGTCAGGAACGGTTACAAGTTCCTGTACTGTTCGGCGCGAGCCATCGGCATGGCGGACATGACGCGGGGGTACCTGCAGAGAGTCAACGACGGGGGCACGCTGCTGCCCAGGGGGCCGCTCATGCTCGCGCCCAGCAGCCTCTTCTCCGCCTTCCACAGGTACGCAGACGGCGCATCTCCCATCAGGCATCGCATCTTTTGCAACTTGATGATGTCAGATGCTGACCTGATGAGTTACCGGATTTGTTAGAGAGATGATCGAGAAGAAACCCGAGAAGTTTAAGGTGGAATGCCTGTCGGACATCAGGAAGCTTTTCTCCGCCGGCGTGCATCCCTTTTATGCCGCGTTTGGCAACAGAGAGAGTGTGAGTATCCGCGATGCTTTTTTTAAACTTGTGAAATCCCCGCCGCGTCCTTCCAACTTGCTACGGCCTTCCAGGACGCGTTGGCCTACCGGCACGCGGGCGTTTCGGATTGCCGCATCTTCACGGTGAACCCCAAGGGGGAGCTGATCCTGGAGCAAGCCAAAGGCAACAAAACTTCGTGAGTACACATTTCAAAAAGTGCTTCTCAAACTTCTCACGTCAAAAAAAGCTCTCCCTAGCTCTCCAATTACTACCATGATGACCAACATTAAAATACATGAGCATAGTTGGCCCAGCAATGAAAACACAAAGGTCAAATAAAATGATCTAAACAGCACTAAAAGTACTTTCAAGTGAAATACAACAGAACTGTACTTGGCAAATGAATTAAACTGGATTCAAAGACAAAACGTTTTAGTCACTGTAACATGACGCACAGTTGAAACATTTCATCGATTCTTCACAAAGCATACTTTTGAGAATCACTCCATGTTGTGTTTGTCTCCTCTGTTGGCGGTCAGGTACACGCGCCTTGGCGAGCTGGTAGAGCACGTGTTCCCATTGCGCAGCCGCCAGGACGCCGCCGCCTTCTGCTGCCCCGAATTCAGCGCTTTCTCATACTGGAGGCAGCCCGTCACGCACGCCTGCTTGGAGGAGCTGCTTTGACGACGGATGCGTCAATCACGTTGTTAGCATTAGCACTTGTTAGCATTACTCATTTTGGTCGCTGAATTGATCAGGTTGACAGTTAAAAGGAGACGTACACGTTGTATGTGACCACTTCTTTCTGTGAAAGGGACAGTCTTTCTTTGTGTGAGGAAATCACATGGATATTTTTAAATGTTCATTAAAAAAATTATATTGGTGATTTATTTTTGGTTTTCCATTAATATCATTAACTTTATTAAGAATGAATCGGAGTGTATATAGCGTAATTGATTATGTCTGGACCGAGGGAAAATGTATTGTAATGCCTTCTGTGAGCGGTAGGGAGCGCTGTTGTCACTGCAGAAACGAAATGAAGCTTTCATTTGGCTTCTACTGAGAATGAACTGCGGTATGTTCATGAAACAGTGGTTGATTAAATTAAAAAAAAAAAATCACATTTCAAAATATATATCATAAAATCACATCAATTATTGCAGCCGTCAACGTTACGCAGAAGTTTTTATTTTCATAAAGCCTAATTAAAAAATACAACAATAAAAATAAAATACAAGGAATTGTCATTGATCACTAATTTTGACACCTTCCCAGATTCCAAAGTTGCTAAATAGTATGAAGCATTCATTTTGGTACCCCCTCCTAAGGTTGGAAGGTGGTTGGATGGTGCCAAAAGTGGTATGGAGCACTCATTTTGCTACCCATCAATCAGGGTTGATGATTTTGGTGAGTATTTTTATATACTTCCACTATTTCAAGGGTGCCAAAAAGTGGCCTGTATCACTCACTGATAAACTGACCCCATGGTTGAAGGGTGCCAAATAGTGACATGGGTCACTTATTTTGTTCCCCTTCATAAAGAATATAGTATGTCAGTCTTTTACCTTTTTGCATTCTCCAACTCTGACATGCGAAGTGGCGATGGCTACCGACTAGACGGGTAGAGCAGCACACCGCTGAAGGACGACAGGAAGTGGGTGGAGTCTGTGGCAGTGTTGGCGAGCTTCCCTGCAATCAGCGTGAGGGTCGCCTGCTCGCCCCGCCTCATGGGCACCACCAGGGTGAGCGAGGCGGAGGCACAGAGGCCAGGGCATGGCTTTAGGTCCGCCCCTGATGTGGAGTCCAACCTGTGGATGACGCGCTGGTCCACCGACAGGACCACCTCGATCTTGGTGCCGGGCTGGGCACCGAGCACGGCGCTCAGTAGGTAGCGGCCGTCCACGGGCGCCGTGAAGACGCCTAGCATCACAGAGATTCTTGTTATTGGATTTGCAGAGCACGACTTCAGTAAGCTTTTTAAGCAATGTAGCTAGCATAGCGTGAGATAGCTAATTAATGAAATTAGAACAGCCTGCTAGCTTAGTGCTATCATGAATGGAAAATGCCATTGAATTGTTTACATTAGCATCGATACAAACCTTTACGCGAAAGATATTGAAACACAAATGGTTCAACAACACATGTCGAAATATAATATCACAACATATACATATTTTCTTTATCCTCTGCAAAACATTTACGGAAACGTACTGTACTTGTGATACTACTTTATGTGCTCACCTGTCCTGGGGTCATAGTGGCCTCCATCGTTGACCAGCACCGCGTCGAATCGGATGACGCCCGCCTCGCCATGAACGGGCGGCAGAGTGAGGCCAGCGGAGAAGGAGATCTTGTGGCCGATGTGCCGTGCCACCGCGTCCGCTTCACAAACAGGAAAATGCGGCGAATTCCAGAGCAGGTTAATAAAAGCGGAGGGGAAAAAAAAAAAAGACATGTCTTACCAGCAATGGAAGGAAGAGTGGATTGTCGCGGCCCAGTGAGTTTTACTGGTGCAGCTTAGAAAGATGAGAAACAAGATGCTCAGCCATATGCTGCTTCATCACGTTGCAAAACACAAAGACATTTGATTTGTAAACTCACCCGGTGCTCCGGCGAAGCCGAGCACAGGCGCAAAGCCACCATGCGTCCCTTTGGGAAGCTTTGACGACAGCGTCATCTTACCCGGGGGTCCCGCCGATGCCGTCTTCTGGGGCGTGTTCTCAGGTCTGGGGGGAACCACCAGAGGAGGTCCCGCATCCACTGTCAAGCCTATTGAGTACATACACGAGATACTCAACCATAGATTTATCCAGTTTGTTTCCTTGTGACTTGTGACATCTACTTATTACAATCATTATTTTTGGAAAAACAATTCTACGAAATAATACGATGGATAAGGATGATGGACTTCTGGATGGTGCCAAGAGGTGTTGACTCACTACGATACTGTATGTACAAACAGCAACAGGCCCGTTTACGCAGCGAGGCGTGATGTGTGCGTGGAAGCCAAAAGGCATTGCTCAACCCGAGTGGGCGCCGTTAAAAAAGCGCAGCATGTGTATTCAATCAGCGCCGCTTCCTGCGACTGACGACGCACCGGAGTGAAAATGCAACGTTTTTCCAAAAAAAAAAAAAAAAAAAACAACCTACAACTGTTTCGCAAGACTTGTTTGTTTGCTTCAAAAAACAAAACAAAATGGAATGCACTTCAAACGAGTCTGACCCCTGCGCCTTGTTGGCTTGCGGGACATTTGCACTGGGATGGCGACCTGTCAAGATTTCCACTCGCAGACAGACTGACGCTGGAAAGTGGCCGCTCTAAATCTTTACGCAAGCTTATCTTGGCATGTTTGGCCCCGAACACCTCTCCACCCCCCGCCGCCGCCCCCGTCATGCATTTGACCTTCCGCGGCTGAGTGAATCTCATCTGGACACAAAAGAGGCAAGGAGGTCCCAAGGGGGTTTCGTGTGTTTGCTGCGTCGCTATCCCTGAAATGAGGGGAGCCCCCATAATGGGGTGGAAAGAAAAACCTACCTGAAGCGAAGCCAAATTTCCGGGTGAGTTTGTAGCGCTTTAATGAAGAGATTGCGACATGAAAACAAGCACAACAAACACTTGATTGGAATGTCCTGACATTGAGTGGGAAATTGTACAAAAAGCCCCGACATCTGAAATTTCCCCCCCCCCCGTCCTTTATTTCGGAATCTATATGATTAGTCATTATATCACTTGAGCACCATGAAGCATTTTTCTCATTTGCTATCATTGAAACTTTCGGAAAGTCAGGACAGATTTTATTTTTTTTCAAGCAACTCAAAAGTGAAGTCACTCTTCATGAATTCTCATATCTTGCTGTTTGGTATGAAACATCAGGGCGCTCGCTTGTTGCGACCACTTGATAAGAAGGACGGCCATTTGCTCCCTCGGTGGCTAAACTGGTGCGCGCGCTGGAGATAAGGCGGTCAAGCGTGATAACCTGGTGAACCGCTTGACAAGACCGAACGACAACACGACAGCCTGCAGCTCGCCTGAAGGCCTGAAACGAGACCAGTGACGTGCACTCGCACCTTCTCCTTGCTGAGCAGACTTTCACGACTATCCGTCTCCACAAGAAGGTTATTTCGCCAGCAGAACACCCCTCGTTTTTTCTTTTGCGCAGATTTATTGGTCCAAACCAACGGGAAAAGGCACCGTCTTGACTTAGACTTTCACTAAAGTTGTCGTGACCTTTCATGGAGTTTCTCGCGTGATTTCTTTGGCGCAGTTTTTACGGCGGATGCCCTTCCTAATGGCCGACACGTAAAACTGTTGCACGTGTTCCGTTGACGTCTGTGGTTAATAAGCATCTTTACCCCCACCCCCGACCCCCCACCCCCATCCCCGGGGGTCAGTGGTGGGAGTCGCGAGGGGACAAGTTGTACGCCGATGGAACATGTGTGCTGCTGGCCTTGGTATGCTGGTATGTCTTTAATGTGCTGCTGCTGTCCTTTTCTGCATGCCCACCCTGCAGGCAGCTGGGTGCCTGCAGGGTGTCTGATGTTATGTTGTAGAGTTGATACACTCAAGGGTGGGTGCATCTGGCCGCCACATGACGGCAGATGTGGTCACGGCACATGACCGTCACTAATACGCCAGAAGTGCCTTGAAGGAGGCGCGATTTTGGGGGCTTGAAGTACGATTTAGTACAAAACGTCAGGCAGTGGAAATCGTAGCCGCTCGAGCTAAATACAAAAGGTCAACATTTTTGATTATGTTCCACGTTTGCGATGTTGCTTTTCTGTAAATTAAGTGCCCTCAATGCTTCCAAAAAATGCCTAGGGAGTATTTAACGGTATTTTCATATCACGAATTTCACTGAATGCATTTTAAGGGTACCTGTCTGGATCTGGAGATCCTTTGCCATATCCGCCACATCCATCTGGACCTTGCGGGAGCCCTTGACTTCCAGCAGCGTCATATCGGCAACCACCCGGGCTCTGGGCAGGACCTTGGTGCAGTCGTGGCCCTCCAGCACCCCCACGCGATCTTTGACGGCGGTCAGTTCGCCGCAGAGGCTCTCCAGTTTTTGAAGTCGGCCCTCCATGCCTTGAAGCTTCTCCCAAGTTGTCTTTCGACTCTTCTCTAAGACGATCAGGTTTGCCTTGCAAAATTCAAGGTCCAAGACATTCGCGCTGTCCTCCAACGTTTGAAAAGAGCCGCTGAGAGTATCTGCTTCATTTCGAGGAACATCCGGACTTTGGCGGTTGATGTTGGAGAGACTGTCCTCCATTGAAATGAGCTTCTCCTTCAGGTCTTTGATAGCTTCTCCCTGCTCTCTCTTCACATTCTGATCCGCCACAGAAGAGTTCACCAGTCCATCGATTTTGTCGAGAAGCCAATCTGGAACCGGTCTGGTTTGTGACTCCTCCAGCTCGTTCTTCAGCTTCTGGATTTGTTGGCGGAGTTGATTTTCTTTGGAGTCCATGCGCTCGCTCAGGGTGAGGTAATGCTCCTCCTGGTCCTCGCACTCTTGGTGCATGGACATGATCTTGTAATCGCATGAGTTCTTCAGATCGGCCAGTTTGATCTCCATCCCCTCCATCAGCTCTTTCCTCAAAGTGCCGATGTTCTCATCCACGTAGGCCTGCAGGTCGGCGACGGAGGCGGGTGCAAGGGGTTCCTCCGTTAGATGTTGAATTTGTTCATCATGTCGGTTGACACGTTCCTCCAGGTGCTTCCAAGTGTCACTCCTGCTCTCCAGGAGGCTGATCTTATTCACGAGGTTGTCCACAGAGAACAAGTCCATAGTCCTGCTCTCGGCACCTCTGGCACTGGCAGGTTGGCCGGGCTGCCCCATCTGGTCCAGCAGCACGGACAGCATCTTGCTTGCATCCTCCTGGAAATCCAGCCTCAGGTTGGATAACATGTCAGTTATCCTGGCCTGCATGTCCAGCACCAACTGGGAAAGCCGTTGCACTTCGTCCTCCAGGCCGGGAGCACCGGCAGGACCTTGCCACGGATGGTTGCCCCGGCGGTCCCCCTGGTGGTCCGTAGGCTCGGCTAAAACGTGTCCAGAAGCAAACGGCGCCAGATTCTCTAGGTTTCGCTCTAGTAGCTTGGTGACGCTTTTCACCTCCATGCAGTCGTGGCCCTGGTAGCCCGGGCAGCACCTCCACTGCAGCTCCGTCACCGTCCTGTAGTCCAGCTTGTATGTGGGCCTGAAGTGCGTGCGGTATCTAGGGAAGAATGTGTACTTAACACATAGCCAAAGCTAACTTGCGAAGCTTTTTTTTCCTATGCTGCGGTCTAATATAGGTGGACAACACTCATTTTGCCTTCAAAATAATAATATTACCCAGTTTTGATTGACATTCCGAGTTAAAAAAAATATCCTGGTCACTTCAGAGATTATCAGGTGTGCTACCCAAAAATTGCTCAATTGGTCTTTGTCAACCATTTGTGCGAGCGAGCCACATATTTCAGCATGCAGAACAATTAAATGCTCAAATACATGTGCCATAAATCAGTAAAGATTGAGAAACATTCCACCTGTGGACCAAACATTATCATCACCCACCACGTCCATCACGTCCTGCATTAGGGCCCTGATGCAGTCCTCATACCCATCCATCAACGTGACCACCACCGAACACAAATCATCACGTTTGACACTCACATGACTTGCGGTGCACAGTTGATCATCTCCGGGGGACAAGCCAGAAGCTCCGGTTGCGCAAAGCTTTCCGAGCCCGCCAGGACGGCGCAGCTGACGTTCTTGTGCACGACGTGCGCGCACCAGTTTCTGCAGCGGCAAAAGCTCCATTAGTCACGATGGACGCTCGCCTTTTACGCAGCATATGGCAAAAGCAGTTAAAAGGATACTTACTTGTTTCTTTGGCGCATTTCAGCGGCCGAGTGCCCACCTCCATGCAGGAAGGGGGTTCCTTGTAAGACTTGGGCGCTTGTTAACAGGACGACGAGCGGCAGGAGGCGGATGGAAGACTTCTTCATGGTGGCTTGGAAACCAAATCGATATGGAACAAGTGTCCGACGCTCCGGTGAGCTATGAAGGCGATGTAGAGAGGGTCAGACCCAACTCCACTCCAAACTCCTTCAATATTGTGACGTTTAGGGTGTACACCGCCACCCCTTTCAACATCAGCAATGAATGACTGACACCCCCCGTGCGCCTTTTTCATGACGTCACTCTCCAGTCATCCAGTGTATAGCATCATTAAGTAGACTTGAACCGGACCTGTATGGAAAAAAAGACGACGAAGAATTAAACCCCTAATATGTCTTGTCAATGAATTGCCCAACTCCCAAGTCGTTCTTACTCGCCAATGTCAGCAAACATTTACCGTGACTACTTGTGCTTAAACTCACCAAATAGTGAGCAAAAATGCTTATATACTGTGTATAGCGGCTCGTTGAATTTAACGCAAACTAGCATACACACTCCAATGAAAAAAATAGCTCGCAGGACCTCTTATTCAAGAAAAAACATGTGAAACTCGTAAACGTCCAAATTTCTAGGCCTGTACAGTTTATTAAGTAGTGTGATATATTTTAACATGTGAACTTTTTCCTGCAACCTTAGAATGCGGTCCACTGCTTGAATCTGCTTTGAACTTCTGGTAGACAATCAAACTCGAGTGCATCGCCGCGTACTGCACTTCCGGTTTCACAGAACGAAAAAAAAAAGCCTACGCTGCATTATAACATTGGAAGACCCTTAAATCAGGACTTTTCATTAGTGGAGCGTAATTAAAAAAAAAAAGATTTACGATCACTATACGGAGGCTGTTTAGCAATTGAGGTACAGAACCCCTAAAAAGGGATTTCTTTTAGGATGGCAACTACCATTACCGTTTATGTTTCCGAATCACGGTGAAATTTCAGATTTCCGGGTGTCCTAGAATGCACCATCACAATGTTGTGTTTAGGGGTAATGGCGGCATTCTGCATGAGCCGACGCTAACCACAGTAAAGAATCCGCAATCGTAAGACCACGTTTGCCTTTTTTCCCCCCAATTGAAGTCGAGTAGCCGAATAATGTCGGTGGTAGTGGAGAACACACACGGGTGGCTGTTGGACGCCTGCTCGCTCATAGACCAAGATTATGTGCGCTGTTTTCGACTGCACGACGAGCTCAAGTCAGAATTCGTGGCACGCTTTAAAAGGAAGTACTTCCGGATTCTAAAGAGTTATGGCGGTGGGAATAATAAAATTAGTAATCACAATGTACATGCAGTAAAGCAGGACGTCTTGCAGAGCCAAGAGAGACCTCCAAAGGTAACTAAATAAACCTGTTTACCTCATGTTGACATATAGGGGCACGTTTAAACATTGCAAAATTCACATTAGCAAACGTAAAGTGGCAGAAATCACTCCCTGATCAAAACATTGACGTAAAAAAGTGGAGACGTTACTACAGTATTACAAAGAGAGCAGCGGTCAATGTTCATTGAGTTTCAGTGTTTGTTTCAGAAGCGAAAGCGCAGTGAGCTCAACCAGGGAGAGATCGATTCCAAGGCCTTTCATGAGAAGGTAAGTCAAGGCAAAGATACTGGAGGCATCACAGAAAGGCACACATGGGGGTCTTTGGAAATGTATTGGATGATTTGTGGATCAAACGCTTGTTGTGAATTTTGCCTGTTAGTGCCTGATCCATGAACGGCAAAAAGTAGCAGTAAAACAGTGAACAGTTGCACGTTTGAATTTGTAAGTTTACAGGTCAAATTAAGTTCACCTGGAAGAGCTGTTTTTCATCCCCGTATAAAATGAGTTTTCATTGTGAGAAGAAGAAAGTCCTTCAAAATAGCTTTTTGTCCACACAGATCCGATGTGTCATTCTAGAGGGAACCAAGTCCCTGGTGGAGTCAGCTACACTTTTGGGCTACCTGCATGGAGGAAGTGATGGTGTGAAGGACCCCCAAAGCTGCGCCCAGTGCAACCTGGCCAGCTTGTGCGACATGGCCAAAGAGCTTCCTCTGGTGGACGATGAGGACCAGGAGAGGTGTGTGCAGTCGCTTGATGCCAGTGATGGCACATCCCATCTGGACTTGTTCTCCCGCGTGACGGAGAACCCGGCAGAACACGCGGCAGTGACAATGCTGATGGGAGAGGAGTACGTCATCCCTCCACGCACGGCCTTCCTGCTCTCGGATTTTTCCAGGATGGAGCCACTCCTCCAATGTAAGAGTCCCCCCCTCACCAAAAATAGAAAAACAACTCAAAACATGAAGTTGTTCAATCGTGGTTGTTTTCCACCACACAGATGGACACAAGTTTGACGTCATTGTTGTGGATCCGCCGTGGGAAAACAAATCGGTAAAGAGGAGTCAGAGGTAATTTTTAGATGTGGGAAACTAAAGGAAAGTTGGGGTGGCTCATAAATCGAGATACCACTGTATTCATGTCTGTACAGACAGCCAATACTTGCCTTGGATCTTGATTGGCCGTTTCTTCCCTTTTGTGTCCTGGAAGATACACTTGTCTACCTTCATCTCAGCTGAAAAGACTCCCCGTCCCCCGCTTGGCATCCCCGGACGGCCTGGTGGTCACCTGGGTGACCAACCGGCCCAGCCACCTGCGCTTCGTCCGTCATGAGCTGTACCCGCACTGGGGGGTGGAGCCCGTGGCCCAGTGGTTCTGGGTTAAGGTAGGCGGGGAAACATGCACAATGTCACGTCAGTGTGCTTGAAGTGGCATTGACTGGTAATCTTCAAGAAAAGTAACTGTTGCAAAATGCGTCCACTGGAGGGCGCACTGACGTCCACTTCAATGACATTCTGAAATTGGCTGTTTGCTCATAATTTTGGTGCCTGACGTTGCGTCTCAGGAGCCTCAGGATTATTATTTTTTCCCTCATGCAGGTGACTGCAGATGGCGAGTTTGTGTTCCCGCTGGATTCGCCGCACAAGAAGCCGTACGAGGTGCTGATCCTGGGGCGATATCGCGGCCATTCCCGGTTGAGGTGACTATTTTTCTTTTGCGGCCCTGAAATAAAAACGAAACTAAAACATCAAGTTGACAATTTCAATTCAGCCCCTCAGAGCGGTGCGCCGGCACCCCCGCTGTGCAAGATCAGCGGCTGATTGTCAGCATCCCCTCGGCTCTCCACTCCCACAAACCGTCACTCGCAGGTAATAGAAGGGAGATGAAACACTCATCTATATTTTTGTCTTTTGATTTGAAAATTTAGCATTTGAGTTAAGCAAATTAACAACTCAAACACAAGTACATAGAAAATAAGTCCAGCAAGGGAAAAGGCGGCCACAAGAGGGCACTGCAGCAGCATCAATGAGCTCTCCGTTCTTTGCTGTTTGCTGCAAAATACCCTTGAAAAACGTTAGTTTTTTTTTTTTTTTGTTTTCTCTTGAGTGATGCTCCACTCTGACATTTGTGCAATCCTCCGTTTATGTTTTGGGTAAAACTGACCCATTTTTGTTATTTGTGCTTGTCAACATACAATGACAACAGTTCATTTCACGTACATTGAAACAAGTTGTTGTCAAGAATGTTTGTATTTTTTTGACATGATGCATTTTAAAGGACAGCATGATCTATGCAAGGTAATGCCCAAAATATTGTTGTTGTCAGAAATATATTTTGTTTGACTTTTGGGCACTCTTTGGGTCAGATTGACCCAGGAACATTGTAGTTGTTCCTCAGAAACAAAGACTTCTTTTATTTTATTTTTTAGAAATAATTTATCTAGACTTTTACTGTAGTTGGGTGACAAGTGGACAGATTCCCACATGGATTTGTGTCCTACCTGCCCACCTCTGTGCACCTTCTGACGCAAATGCTGGCAGAATATGTCGAAGACCTCGCCGGTGACACTCATAGACGAGACGCTTTGACGTCATTTCCCTCCCTCTCGAGGGAACGCCATTCATTGTGCGACGTGTCCAGCTAAAGCAAAAGAAAAGAAAAACAGTTGTGGTGGTAAAGAAAATGGGAGACTTTGCTTGTATTGTACAAGAATGTGCACTGAAATGCAGATTGTGTTCATATTATATTTAGTTTGATTTCATTTTTGTATTTTCCTTGGACATTGTTGTTCTTATTTGGTGTTTAATTGTGAGGCGACTTGATATCGCGGCCTTTCCTTAACGGACCGGATGAGCTAACGCGAATCGATTTGTAAACTCTCAGTGAGTTATGATCAAAGGCCAAGGGGTCGGTAAAGCGATGATGACACGTGATGTCACGGCACGGCCGGCAGACCGATCGATGGATCCCTTCACGGTCGTCTCGACGTCACCCCCTGCACCGCTGGCGGCCGCAGGGGGGCGTAGTCACACCATATCGCTTTGTGACAACATACCCAGAGCAATGCTCAGGCTCCGGGAGGAGTGTCATGCTTTTTCAGTCAGGAGACCGCCAGCCCGAAGCGAGCTCTGCCCCCACGTGCTCCCCTCTCACATGGGAGTTCCTGTTAGTGACGTCTTTGCTGGCCACGGGGGACATAGAGGGGGGAAATCTCCCCGTTACAAGCACGATGCAGCCTCGTGCCAGATGGTCAAAGCTTGCACAGAAACCAAGCAGACCCCTGGACTTCTTTGAAAGCATACAGCCAGTAGAACTTGCAATCCTCTGGCTTTTTGTGCCTATTCGCTCACCGGGTGCTGGCGGAGGAGGTGCGATTGTCAGGTGGTGTGGCTCAAGGTCAGCGCCAGGCACTGTGCTGTGAATGATATATGAGGGGAGGGGGGGTGGTGGCAACTGTGGCATGGCGTCATTTATTTACACGCCGAAGGTGTGAAGTTTCCAGTACGAGTCTTCCTCCACAGATTGGGATGATAAAAAAAAAAAACAAAATCAGGCTGTGGAAAGACTTTTATTTTTCTATTCAGTGATTTAGTGCTGCAGTCGAAGTGATTTGAGTTGTTCCTTGTGGTGTGCTCAATTTGGCCGCTGGGAGGCAGTGCTATGCAGAACAGTCATGTAATTTGTAATTACTCAGTAATTTGCTGTAAAATTTGTAATTTGTCAGAGGATAAAGAATATGTGTCGCGGGTAGTGATATTATCTTTCTACATTGTTGCTTCACCATTTGTATTCAAATAAAGACTTTAAAAAAACCCTGCAAATATCGATGCTAACGGTTAGCGTGTGAATGGTATTTTTCCATCCCCCTAACATAGTCTTCTATACATCGCTGATTTTCATCTATTGGGTGTGGTATGTATCCCACGCAATAACCACGACTGTGAATTTGTCAAGTATTTAAAAAAAAAGAAAAAGGAATTAAGAAGCAAATAATGAATTGGTTGAAGCCATTTTCAGATCCCCCTTAACGATGCACGTTTGCTCGCAGAGGTGTTGAAGCCGTACATGAAAGTGGGCGGCGAGTGCCTGGAGCTGTTTGCCCGAAGCCTGCAAGCGGGTTGGACCAGCTGGGGCAACGAGGTGCTCCGCTTTCAGCACAGCAGCTACTTCACGCTAACGCCTGCCGGCCAGCCGCTCGCCACCGACAGCTGCCTACCACCCAACTTTTAATGTGAAAACTTTTTAATAAACATTCCCAAATGATCTTTGCGCTTGTTCCTTTTGATTTCCAATTCTGGAGGGAGATTCAGGATTTTTATTCATTTATTTATGTTTAAGCGGGGTTGAGTCATTTCGAAAGCGAACCTAATTTGACTCACGACTTGTTATGCTTGCTTTTGCACACGCAAACGCGCGAGAACTATGGTGGCCCTTTGGGATTAAAAAAGTTTGGGGACTTTATTGTGAAAAAACAAACAAACAAACAAACAAACAAAAAAGCACCAGAAGTGCACTTTGGGGTTGGAGGTGTTGATTTACGGAACTTGGCTTCTGTCAAAAGTGGAATTATGAAGCATCAAGATGAATATCAATTGATGAAACTTGAACAAATAAACAAATAATTAAATGTAAGGAATAAAACAATTTGTGCCTTGGGATGGTATTGAATGCTTGTCAGGATTTTGAGGAGAATTTTTAAGGTTGAAATTTTTATCCAATGCATTTCAATGAGGTTGTTTAAATTGATTGCATAGATCGGTCCATCGTCTGATTGGATTGGTTATGGGTTAGTGTTTTTTAAAAATTGTCAACTCATTGATGTGATTCATTCCATTTACGATGCTACATGATTCGCCTTATTTCCCCTCCTCAGCATCCAATCAGATGAGCAAACGTCATGCCATATGCTTCTAAAAACCACGAGGGGGCATACTGTACTTGAACGCATTCAAGTACTCCATTCAATGTTTTGCTTTGCCATTTTGATTTCAATGACATCATCTCTCAGCATTCACACGCAATTTCTGAGACAGTTGACATTTCTTTTCTGCTCCTGCCTCCTTTTTTTTCTTGTCCACATCTTAAAAGCCTTTTTACATTTCAGGATGATGTCACCGTGGTCATTTCCACGGCGCCAAGAGGAAGATGAAGCACCGAGCCCCCAACCGCTTCCCTCCAGCTCGCCTTTTAGATGAGGTTTGATTTTTGCTGCAGACTTTTCATGAAGACGCATCTGTGACACAAGCGAGTTAAGTCCATATAATGGCTGCCCTACCGCAGTATGTGAATGGGAAGCGCAAAGAGCAACAGTTGAGCCCACATCCCGGGGCCATTAATTGACCCGGTGTTCAATCAACTGTCTCATTAAATATGTAATTGCCAAACACACACGCACACCACACGTAATTAGCAACTGGGTCCATAGAGGAAACTTCTCGAAAGACTGGTCTGCCTGCATATAGTTGACTGTACAGTGACTTTGCGAGGGAACGTATGGAAAAATACCGGAGGGAAAAATCTAGAATATTGAACTTTGTAATAATAACAGTCATCACCGAAATAAACAATGTAAGGAATTTGTGCGGCCTAATTGAATGCTGAAATTTAATTCATCGTGCTACTCCTTCCGGTGTTCGTGTCTTGGCCACTGGGTGGCAGTAGAATACAGTCATGCAGACCAAATGACCCCCCCGATGCAAGTGACTCAGTCGGATGCGGTCACATTTGTCATTTTTTGTAGAGGATGAAGAATATATTCCAATGAGTATTGTTCTGGGGAAGAGAAGGTCTCCAACTAAACTCCAGTCATTTTTCGTTGATCCTGCAGGGCAGAGTACATGGCCCAGTGAGTATTATTGAATGCTCTGTTTGTATGTGCTCAAAAGAAGCAGAAGTTCAACTGGGAGGGGTGAAACTATAAAGTCGTGTTTTATCGTGTCTCACAGCTTTTTCACCTAGCGCAGGTGCGTCTGCAACCGCCATAAACGCGTTTTCATTTTTATTCCTTTTTTTTTCTCCTTCCTCCTTGAGGGAGGCCAAAGTGGTATGAAACATTAAAATGATCAATTCTCGGCCCAGTGACGTCATTGGACCGCTTGGCGTGCTCGTTTCTGCGTCAAGGGCTTCAAAGAAATACACACACACACACAAATACACGCACACACACTCTCTCTGTCTCCGAGGATTCATTCATTTCCCAATCAAAGCAAATTCTTTTTTTAAATGTATTTTTCAAGCGAGCATCTTCACGTAATCTGATTCAACACAGCGGCCAACACTTTGAAGAAAGCCAAAACTGATCATCTCACAATGACACTCAACCTTCACCAAAAGTAAGCTCGGCTTGAAATACTTTGACACTTCTACTTCTACAATCCAACTTACACAGTGATAAACAAAATAACGTCCCCATCTAGTGTCCAACAGTGACATTACACTCAAAATAACCCCCCCAACTTGTCTCGTGTACTTGTTAACTATACTTGACGGGTTCTTACCAGCATGTGCAGGCAGCCGAGCCGAACTTTAGCAGACAGCCGGGACGGAACGGCTGCATCCATATTCATCCACCTCATTGTCGGCTTATGTAGAAGAGGCTCCCACCTGTCAGTCATCGGCGAGTCCGCGAGAAGGTTGAAAAGAAGTCGGTTGAAGCAAGCGGGCGAGAATCCCAACTAGGAGACAAAAGCGGGACATTTTGCAGACAAGGCTGACAGGTGGACGGGAAGCAGGCAGGAAATTGAGCTTTTCAGACTTTATTAAATATATAGATATGTAAATATATTTATGACAAGGCTTCTCCGCTGAATTTTCGTCATGGCCCATTTTTAGCAGACGCCGATAAGATGTAAAGGCGTCTTTTATGACCTCTCTATGCACAAGAGAGCTCGTCTGACTTTTTATGACGCCTCCGTGTTTCAACAGCGCCAGATGTGGCTTCATCGTGTCGCTGGTTTGAAGAGGGGGGGGGCACTCCAGCTGTTCGACGCACTGACAGCGGCGCCGGGAACATCGCGCCCCGTCGTTCTGATCTGCCGTCGGAGGGGGAATACCGTCGGGTCACCACCCTCCCGCCGGCTCGCAAAGGTCAATGCGGTGTGTTTTTCTGGGGACTATCCAACAGACATGCTTTGCGTTAACGAGCACTCGATGGTGGCTTTGAATAGTTTGCTAGCTTGACGACTAATGCCTTACGTTGCTGTCATTAACTCTTCGACACATTTTTTGCCTTCATCTTTGGTGATGCTTTCTTTACCAGGCTTTGACCCACAACCTTTTTTTTTATCCTTCCTTCGTCTCTTCTTCGCATCGCCCCAACATGCATCCAAATGGAATTCCTCGGGTGAATCCGAACAGGTGCTACGGCGCAGCGGTCTCACCTCCAAACCGTTCACCTGCCCGTGCACTTGGTGGAGGTCAAGAGAGCTGTGAGGAAGGCGCGGCCGCCATCTGCTTGCCGCAATTCAAGCCTTGACGTCATTATCTCCTCAGTGAGAAATTTTAGTCCACCGAATCGAAGCCGCTGTACATTTCTGCGCGCCTCTTTTTATACGGAGCGCCGAGGCATTGTCGAAAAGGTATATTAAAAGGTGAAAAATCTCTTGGTACCAGTAAGCAGCAATTTCAGTCATGAACAAACAAAAGCTACATCCGGATTTTTTGAGGGGCTCGTTCATGTAGGAGAATCGCTGTCCACTGACCGTTGTGCTGGAAAAGGTTACAGTAATGTCCCCTGGTGGCCAAGGTGAACACAACAGAAGAGTAGCACAAATTGTTTCATTCTTTCCAGGAAAGTCATACAAAGTGCTGTGCTACTAAAAAGACAAGTGTATGACGAAAAACGCAACGCGTAACAGGATATTGTCGCGAGTACATTCTTATGGGTCCTTTCGGGGCAAATTTGATTCAACAAGTTAAAAAAGGTTCTCGCTGAAGCACGGAAACAATTTCTTTCTTTTGTCCCTTCGGATATGAAGCAACATGTTCCCGATAATCAAAGTTAATAACTCAAGTGTTGCACTTGCTTTGAGAATGCTCATTTTCAAGCACTTGGACTAAAAGGAAGTCAGACGCCGAAATGGGAAAACGTGAAGGAGTAGGAGGGAGAGAAAAAAAATAATCAAAAATCAAATGGTCACTGATGAAAGAAGCAGTTTGAATCGCAAACGAGTGAGTGGGAATAACAGGAACTATTCCCCGGAACATGTGGCTACAAAGTCATAAATCCTCCGAGATGCGGACGCCAGCTAATGAGAAAGTTGCTCATAAACATACGCATGGACGTTTTTAAACAAACACCATATAAAGACAAGTTTATGACTCTCAGCTTTTGGATGCAACAGCACAGCACGTGGTAACACATTTAATGAGATATCATTTATTTGGGATTGTATATTATACTGCGTTGTTGGTAATAAGGAAAGTAAACATTTGTCAGCAGCCCCAATTACACACGGAAAGCTTTGTAGGGCCCTCTCAGGAAATTGCAGCCAAAGACAATTAAGTTATGTAGTACAAGAGTTCATTTTCATTCATATTGTTATTTTCCATTGTTCAATAGCTTGGACTAAACTTTTTGATAAAGTGTACTTTGTAAAAGCCGAACAACTCATGAGTACATGATTTACATTGGAAGCACAATTAGCACAGTTAGCTAACACTCTTTCACATTGATGAAGCAAGAGCTTGTAACTGGATAATTTTTTTAAAGTTTTGTCATACCTCCTTGAAAGAGGACAACCCTCACCGAGTAGAAATTTTGAAACGCTCGTCGACGACTCTTGGTTGAATGAACGACGCGCTAAGCGCGGGCAGGCCGGCTAACGCTTTGAGTTTTCCCGACTCGCGTGCGTGTGTGGCTGTTCTCCGCCGAGGTTTGTTTCGCGGCTCGGAGCTGTCTGTCAAAATTCAATGAATCTGTCAGAGGTTATTGGCCCGCCACGCGCGGCGCATTTTAATAAAGTTGAAGGGCTTTGATAAGCCTCGGCGCTAATTGACACTATAAACCCGCCTCGATTTATTTTTATTTTTCCGTCTTCACTGTTTGAGAGTTCTCATTGCGTTCCCGCCGGGGTCGCAAGCAATATAATAATCATAAAAAAGAAAAAAAAAAACACACTTGAAGTGGTCACCAGAGGAAAAGGACAGCGATATCCCGACAACGCTGTGATGACACATTTCTCTTCCGTCAAAGCATATGGCGCCCCCCGGAGTAAAAGGTCACATGCGATATGTTTGGTAGCGGGCGTAAATTTTTTTTTTTTATAAAAAAGCCAATTTGATGCACACTTTTCAAACTGACAGGAAGTGAGCGTTAGCTGACTTTGAAGTTCCTCTGGTGGCCTCCTCATAAATAATCCCAATGACATCATCGTCTGGATTTGGGGCTTTGTCTTCATGAGATGACAAGAAGTCATGGAGCTCATGATGAAATTAAACACATACGGCAAAACGTTTGTTGTTCTTTTTGTGCTTTCATCCAATTAAAAAATAATGTGGATTAAAAACTAGTGTCCCAAATGAGATAATGATGTTAGCTGGAGTAAATATATAAATGCCGCCTTTGACGAGTTCGTAAACTATTGTGAGAAAAGTAATGAGTAGGAAATTGGCATTTTAATTTTTATTTGTATTTTTTGGGGGGGGTTGTGGGGGTCTTTTTTTTTTAAATTCATCTGCATTTTTAAAAAAAATCTTTTTGATATGTGGCAGAATAAAAATGTTTACATTTGTCATTTGCATTTAAATCAACAACCTGATGAGAATAAAATGTAAAAAAATCAAATACGAGAGTAGTAAATTGTGATTTTGCTTCCAAATGCAGTGTGGCGTGGTTGCTCATTGAATGCCACATTAGCTGATTTGTGCAAATGGCATTTCCTGTCAGATTATCATCAAATTACTTGAGGCGTGAGGCTCTTGTTTTGTTTTGACGTCCGCTGAATAAAACAAGATGCCGCTTGTGCTTGGAGCGGCTGCGGCCAGGCAAAGTTGGGTCAAAGGTCGCCTGTGACGTTGGCGACTGCTCGAGCGCCACTTGGCCTCCGCCCGTCATACGGGAACAAAAAAAAAAAAAAAAATTTGAATTTTTCCGAGATGAAAATGGAGGATTTCATGAGGATATAATCTGAATTTTTGGGCAGTTTGGTCCAAAAACTCATGTGAAAGGATGAACTGGGATTTCTTTATTATGATCTTTCGGACTCATTAGCACACTTATTTTCTCCGTCAACTTTAAATTGTTTACATTTAGTTGTAGTAGAGGAAAGAAATCCTAACCTTCCGAGAAACTTGAAAAAAAGAATTAAGGGATGGGTATGAGAAGTATTTTATGCGGTAAAAGTTTCACCGACGACTCGGGTATTTCTGGGTGCAGCCACATTTGCAGTCTGGTGTTTTCTGGCCTTGACACTGTCACAAGAGCATTGGGGTGACGTGTCATCCTGCTCTTTTTATCAGTGAGTCAGCGAGACCCACAAACACGGCCCCAGCCCCCATATCCACCCCACTACACCAAGCATGTCACGGCACACTTACAGTCCACTTCAAACCCTACTTTGAAACCCTAAAGCTGGCATTAAATGATAAGCCTCATTTCAACCCATCACCCTGGATCGAACTGTAAACCCTATTTCGAAACCCTCCTCTGAAAATGTTAACCCTAACTTGAAGATCAAATTTCTTTGAATATGCCGCTTCCATGCACTTTTCTTTGAAAAGTGCCATCGCCAACTAGTGGACTGGCATGCACATTACAATATGTTTTTCTTGACGCTATGTTGCTTGCACAACAGCAACAACTCCACTGCATGTTTGCGTTTTATAACAACACGCATCTTGACCGATTCTTCAAGCAAACAATTCAACGCACCCTTTGGACTTCATGTGCTGTTTTCACGTTGGCGTTCCGCGTGGAGCCGCCGGGAATGCTGATTACGGAGCGACGCGAGCATTCGGGAGATTCTGCTGTCGTTCACGGGTGACCTCATCGCAAAAATCGCAATACGCGACCGCCACGGGAGATTTGGGGTCAAATATTTGAAATTGTAATAAAGGCGGCGAATGAGCAAGTGGGCGGGTGCCGCTTGCTGATCTGATGTGAAGCTGTGATGGAACGGGACAGGATGTTACCTCCCTCAAGGTTCAGACAACACTGTTGCGTGGCAGAGCGGCCTTGAAACGTATCTTTTAAACCCTACCCCGGAGTTTGAACCCCCACTTCAAAATGCCAAAGCATGTTGAAACACCAACTTGAAACCCCAACCCTAATTTCAAACTTTAAACAATTGTTAAAATTCTAACCCTGGCTTGACTCCCTACTTTGAAACCCCATTAAAAAAATTCTAATAGATAAGTGACTGATTCATTAGATTACATTTTATTATTATCATACAAAACAAATTCTGCTTGTACATGTTGGTTTATTGGAACTTTGGACAATGCAGAGTTCACTCCCTGACACTTTCTCTCCCATAGCACCATTTATTGGGCGGGAAGACATTTTATGTCACTCTTTTCACAGCGCCAGCAAGAACTAAAGGTCGTTACGGCCGTACGGCAGAGGTGGAACATTAGGCAGGTGGCAGGAACACCACCGGGAATGTGAAGGATGAGGACACTTTTGAATGACTGCAATTTTCTACGCAGCAGTGGTGGCAGCGGCATTATCAACTGGATATTCACGTGGCACTGCTTATACAACTAGACGTTGGTGGGAATACAGTCAAGTACAGACTGAGTCCCAGACATTACACAAAAAATAGTTTTCTCAAATTGTGGCCGTAATAGGTTAAGATGGGACATGGCAACAAAAGGCTAATTTGTGGCCAGAAGGTCCATACTGTGCGCAGAAAATACTACCTTGTGGGTTTAACATCATTCCTATGAACAACTCCCTAACCAAATGGAGCACATCTCTGCCAGAAACTGCAATGCACAATGTCCTCTACCGAAGTTCCTGTTTTTAACAGGCTCAAAGTGAATAAAAAATAAAACGTTTTACTTGTGAGTGGTGTGCCCCAAGGCTCCTCCCAAAGTCCCCTTTTTCCATCACTTCACAGTACTTAGCATTTAAAATGGGATATTACCCAAACATCATCTAAACAACAACCTGCCACTAAGCACTCCACAAACATGGCCAACTTGCAGTGCAAGTGCTTAGCATTTGAGACATAATGCTACACAAAAAAATGTATTTGGAAATTGTCGAAAGAAGTTGAGCACTGTTTCACAATTGTGGATGGATGGACTACTTTAGAAAACAACAGCAAGTCCCAAGAAGCAATCTGTCGGAAACGGGACTTGATAGGTCTCATATTGGCGGTGGAGGCTGTCTGGTGAGCTCACAGCCCCCAGTGGTCCGGGAACAGATGGGAGCTGACTACCTCCTCACAAATCACTGCCAAAAAAGGGAAACAGTTGATTTTGCTCACTGGGGCCTTTCAAAATGACAACAAGTGTTTACACTGCATTGATGAGATGGAGAGATCATTGTCCAAAAATGACAACAAGAATTAGCAAATTCAGCCTCCCATCTCCATTTGGAAATGTACCGGAACAAGCTCCTGTCTACGAGTGGATAATAACGTCTGTAGGCATGGTGAAGCAGTATGCGGCTCATCATCAAACCGTGCTTTTTGACCGACCACTTCCATCCATCTATTTGTAGAGAGCTTGTCCTCATTAGAGACACAGTGGAAGGGTGGAAGACAGAGTACTTGGAGAAACACAAGACGGGACAACAGGTGGCACAGGCATTCACACCAACGGAGAATTTAGTCTTCAGTGAACACAACATGCGTGTTGTTAGAATTTGGGGGGAAGCGGGAGTACACCCCGCACAAGCTCGGGGAAAACACAAGTCAGGCCAGAGCACAGATTTAAACCCAGAACCTCAGAACTGCGAGGCAGATGTGACAACAAGTACGCCAAGTCAGGTATCATCACAAAAGTGTGTGTGTATGTGTGTGAGTGTGTGTGTGTAATTAAGAGACCGCTGTCAAAGCACCCACCTGTCACTGGCCCAGGCGTTGCTGGGTAATGTAGTCATCCGCTGGGGACATCATTAGAGGAGATGCCACCTGTACTTCCTCTTCCCTCACCACCTGTAGCCCCGAGACATTCCTCATTAGTGCCACCGCAAATTCAAGACTCAATTAAACCACTAATTAGCATTAGCCACATCACAGTGTGGATTTGGCATATTTTCATTGTAACACACACACACAAAAAACCCCAAACGTGTGGATTTTAATTCAATGTGCATCAGCATGACACAATTGTCAAAACAGCAAAACCTCAAATGATCGCAACTATCAAATGTGCTGACTTGTTCATTTTGGATGGATTTGGATTGAGATGGCACCGATGTGGACAGACAAAAAAAAACCCAAAAACATAATGTGGCCATGTTGTACAGCTAACCCTAAAGAGATGGTGGGGGGGGGGGGGGGGGGGGGGGGGAGTCAACAAAATCTGTGCCTGGTTTGTGTCACTTTGCATTGTTAGGATATATAATGTAGTGGACTCCGACAGAAGCCCTGTGGCACACCAATCCCAAGTGTCAATTTTCTTACACCTTCCCGCTTGACAGATTGATTTGTGTAATTCATAGCGTTGTGTGCTGCCAATTGAACTTTTTTCCCCAATTTCACGTCGCCCTTTTTTCTTGGGGAGGTAGGGGGGCGGGGCTCATTTCCTTCATCTTTTATGTCTTTAGCTTTCAAGCTGTTATTCCAGGCGACTTTGTCCTCTGCTCCTCCCCAATGTTCTCCTTTCTGATGTATGACCTTTAGTTAATTGTTTTACGGCTCACTGTCGACGGTTCGCTCCTTGCCGGGGTAAGCTTCACCCTGGCCCGGCAAATAATCGGCGTATGGATTTTAATAAGCTGGACCTTCATTTCTCCCGACGCTCCTTTTGGTGAGGCGCCCCCATTTCCCCCGTCTTCCACCTCAAATGTCACAATTAATGAGTCCTTTCATGGAACCACACCCCTGCTTCTTTCGAGACATTTTTCCCCGTCTTTTTCAGCAAAAAAAAGTTTGCATGACAACACTCATAAAAGTGGCTGGATAGGAGAATAAATCGTACGGGATTGCCATGTTCGCTCGTCAGAGCCTAAAAGTAGGAAAGCGTTATCAACCATCATCGGGGAGGCTGCAGAATTGGAAAAAAGATCTCATATCACGGAGAGAATAAAAAGCTTTTCTGAGAGGTGACGGTACACAGGCTGCTTTTGGGAAATAGTTCACCTTTCCCCCGTCGGGAAAAAAAAAAAAGAAAAAGAAAAGCTTCTCTTACATTTCGGAGAAAGAAACGCTGATGGGCCTCGGCGCTCGCTCGGGGGTGCGCCGACTCGGTCGTGTCACGCAAACCGTTGGATGGCAGAACCTGAGGAAACGGATGAAATAATGTCGCCTTCACACTAGAGAGCTGAGTGACGGGACGGCTTTCTCGACGTGGCACTGCCACCTCCAAAAAGGAAATTAAAAGTGAGCGTCATCAATTTCAATGTGCAATGAACCAATTTTGTGGTTCATGTTTTCTTTTGCCAAACGAAGCAGTTAACATGACGTCTCACAAATGGACGGTCAATGAATATGAAATGTTTAGGTTTTTTTTTCATCTTAGTTCCGTTTGCTAAGCATCGTGGGAAGCTTCTAGCAACATTGTGGAAAAACAACATTGATTTGTTACGATGTTTTATCATCTTTTTCTTTCTTTTCCTCTTTTCCTTCAGACCCGCTTGTTATTTATGCATCCTTACAACCTTACCTTGCTTCCTTGGCTGTAACGTACCTTCCTTACTTTCTTTTTCATTCAACCATTTCTATGTTCTTGCCATTTAATTATTTGCCATTATTTACATAGCTGTAAAAAAAAAAAAAATCTAATCTGTTGATTAAAAAAAAAAAAAGCCTTGATGTCCTTTCGGCCCCACTTGTGTATAATTTGTTTATGATGTTGATCGGAGTGCGCACGCAATTAAAGACAGTAAAAATCTCTCTTTGCAGTCCTCACGGCAACAAGACGATTAAAGCGACGGCGATCTTTTACGACGTGCGGTAAATAAGCGTCTCGATAAGATGCGGATATTAACTATTCAAAAGGCTTTAATGAACCGCACAGTCATCTCACTTTATGTGCCGCTGCTGCCCCTTCCCCTCCCTCCCACCGACCGACATCATTTATCCTCCCAACGACTGACATCCTTTATCGGCAGTATTGAGTCCACATTGAGTCAATATTGATTATGTGTCTCCTTCTTTATCTGCTGGGAAGAAATGACGCTCACGGCGCCACACTCGCAGGACACTTCATTAGGCACTCATGCACGAAATCCAAGAAACAGGAGTTAACATGTATTGGGGATTATTCTAGATATTCATAACGTGAAAAAAAAATCAATTTTCTAAACATAAATCAAGTCATGTGACATTTTGGCGAAGCAGCATGTGGCTCATTGCTCGCAACACGATGTTTCCAATCAAACTATTTGTGATGGCGAGGCTGTTTCGACATTTAGCGCTGCTGCTGTGCTAGTGAATCCCCCCCCCCCAAAAAAAACACTCCATTCCGTGTGTCCTTTCCATACAATTTCTCCTCGACGACGATGACTCCCGATGACAACAGCAACCGGCAAATAACCGCGCTTTTCAGCTGAATGAGCGGTGACACTTATGTAACACCCATGATATTAGCCGGTGGTGTTCCGGACCCCCCTTGGAACGATGCGCTCTTTTGATATGGAAATCAACTTGCTAATTTGGTGGCACGGTTTCCCCTCCGAGTGTTGGTTGCCTGCTGCTACTCGGTGGTCAGAGATGAAAAAAGGAAAGACAAAAAAAAAATAAAGTTGTAACTGCTGACATTTCTTTCATCTCATCCAAAATGCCGGCAGCGACTCTGGCGGCACGGCGAGCAAACGTTTAATTAGCGAGTTGTCGCCGACCCGCGGCTACGCAGACGTCTTGTTAGTTTACGCAAGAAAACAAAACCTTCAAGTTTCCGTCTTGCTGTGATTTGGTCTTTGCTCATCGTGGGAATTTAAAGTCGCTAGCCCAGCCAGTCAAATCAAATCATTTAATTTTAAATTTTAACATAATCTGAACAACATCCAGAGCATATATGTGAATATTACGACTTTATTCTTTCGACAGAATATCTGCATAGGCAAGTGCGTCCTAGTTTAGCGCAGTTCGGGCTGGCCTTCATTTTACAAACCAAGAGTTCGGAGTACGTGTCCACGAAAGCCGTCATGTATGCGGTATTGCGGAGAAAAGCTAATTTATCCGGAGACGGATGGCTAGCATTTTCCTATGTCATGTGAGACTGCTGCTAAAAGCCACAGATGGACGCGCTGGATGTCATTAACGGCGGCCGGCGCACCAATCCTTAACCTTTTTGGGCTTCATTATGGTCGCAGTGAAAAGTCATTTCCACGCTCCTGCTCGTGTCTGCTAGGAAATAGATCGGAATTATTCTGAGGCCAATTAGCGGAAGCGTGGGTGGCCAAAACCACGGTTGCCGTAAGAAAGAGTGCGTCAAGATGAGAGAGTTCATTCGGCAGACGTTTGAGAGTTTAGCGCATAAAAGCCAGCGATGATTCACCTCGCACATCAGTGTCGCGTGCAGGACGCTAAACAAAATGATCACACGGGTCCCGGAGAATATTGAAGCTAGATCATAATGATAACCTGTAACCTGATGACGTGATAAGCTGTCCGCTGTAGTAACCGCTGTCCCTGAAAGGGTTAAAGGTATGATAGATATATTTAGTCTTTCGTCACCCACAACAAAAACAAAAAAATGGGCTGTTTGGCATGACATGACTTTTTGTTTGCTGTGTTATCGACCCAAGTGGGGTTGGCCCCGTTTTGACCAATAATTGACGGTTTTTGGAGGACGTCGTCGATAAAGTGGTGATTTCGAAACAATGCGTCAGAGTGCGTAGCTTGAATGGCGGCGCGCATTGCTCAGAGTTTATTTTTTGGCGGCTGAGTCGCCGGGTAACTCATCTTGGATAACTCCAGCATGCATACGCGCACTTTTACGGCCTCGAGCCTTTGTTATTAGTTCATATTTGTGTGTGCATTGAAATACTTTCACGTGAATGGCAGAATGGTGCTGCCATGGAAACACGTCCAGACCTGGAATCTCGGTCTGAAGTTTTCCTTCATATTCAATGTCGTTAACAACCCAACTATAAACACATTTAGTGTTTTTTTTATTTTTTTTTAAAGGTCTCCTTATCCAGTCTGGCCAAGTTTGCGCGTGACACAAAGTCTCGCATACATGTCAGCTCCGCCGCCGTTGCCATGACGACACCAGAATGGACGCAAACGAGCCCCTTAACACTCGAGAGAGGCGAGGAAGGAAGAGACATTGTGTTATTTCTTTCTCGAGTTGAGTGTTGACACTCAACTTTTTCTTTCCATTTTCAAGGACTTTTTCTTTATTTTTCCGATTTAAATTGAAAGAAAAAAATGACTAAAGGATTGAAGGGTGAGTAAAATCGAAGAAAAGCGGTGACATCTCTTTTCGGGACATTTTTACATGATTTTTTTGAATTGCAGTTTCCACTGCAATTTTTGGTCATTGCTCCTATGAGTGTGAGAATTTCAGGGAGCTGCCAAATTGTCCCGTTCCACCCTCTGCTGTCAATCGAAATTGAAATCCGAGTGACCTCGGGCTTGTTTTGAGAACATCACAGCACACCTGTTTTCTTCTGGGTTTGGTCAGGTGATGTTCGCAATGCGAGCCCGAAGGCACTTGGACATCACCTTGGGTCAACGGCAGATAACTAAATTGGAGAAGGTGTTAAATGAAGCAAAAGCTTATCTTGCGCAATCCTGAGAATCAGAACGTTGTTTAAGTGGTTAACAGTGCACCTCAAGTGGACAAAATGAGCAACAACGGTGACTTTGATTGAACATTTGCATTGGCTGTATTGTGTCCTATGGCCATGGGCTGGATTGTACCTCCTTATGGGCTGGTTTTTGAAACCGCCAGTGGAATATTATTTCTCTTAACTTTTCGCTCGCAACTCAGGACAAAGATCTGCTGAGCAACTCGTACGTTGGGGGTGACTCGTAATTGGAGGGAGCAGTGCAGTCTACTGTGCGAATAGACAACAAAGGTGTGGATGTGGTCCACTGGGAAGGACAAGGTGGGACAAGACCCGAGTGGGTCTTTGAAGCTGACAGGATGCAGGATGCTGGCAACCGGCGCGAGATGAAAGGCAGCCATTGTGTGATAGCGCCGTGCGGGAAGTGTGTCAGCGCGCCCTCGCGGCCCCGTCCGACGGGGAGTGAGTGTGTGACACGTCTCCTTCAATTGCGTTTCTGTCACTGGATTCTCTCCTGTTGAATTCCCATCAAGGCTACGGCTACAGACACACACACACGCACCCACATCACATTTCACAGTATATTTTTTTAAAAATGTATTCAAATAAATGATATTTTGAAGAACAACTTTTGTCCTTGCCATTTAGTTTGGAAACACAATAGGCCGCTTGCAGGTGAAACCGCGGGAGAAAGCCAGCGAGCTGGCAAGCCTCACCGTTGTCAACGTGTGCGATGCCAAAGCACAATTAGCCTCCCGCGGGCTGTCGCTGCTTGAGCGCTTGTCTACCCGTTGAGCTTTCGTTCCAATCAGAGGCCAACGAAACGGATTTTCTATGACGCGGCGCAAAATATTGCTTCTTTTCAAATGGGCAGACAGGGGAGGAAGAGCCTCACTTTTTTTTCTCTCTTGAACTTTTTCTCTTCTTTCTACCTACAATCTTGCTGCTGAAGGCTGTAAATTTCCCCAGTGTGGGACAAATAAAGGATTATCTTATCTTATCTTATCTTACTTGCATGTGAAGAAGAGGAAAGAAAATCCCCAACAACTAATAATGTATTTTCATTCAATTATATGTACTGCGTGTAGCCTTTTTAATATGACATTTTTAGGCAAGGGCGATTTTTATTGCAAATTTTGCAACTGGTTCAACTTGAGAGTAGCTGAGATCTGTCATGACAGAACATTACTCCTCACAAACATCCGGTGGAACTAAATGACGGAATGAATCAGGCGCCGAGCATGTGTCGCCCGCCACTCCAACTTTAATGAAGCTGATTAATGAACATCATCCAATTACAAGCGTACCCCCCAGACTTCTGTGCCCGCCCCCCTCCCCCGTTCAATCTTATCCATCTCTCGCACTCCAGCATT
>CAAKHF010026776.1:25150-44374 GCA_901007745.1 Hippocampus kuda | reverse complement strand
CTCCAGCATCGCAAGCGGCCAAAAAAAAAAAAAAGTCAGCAAAAACATCAAAGCTGATTCCTGCAAACGTTGCTTTTTTGTTGACATTGTGGGCTTTCTTTGATGTTTTCATTCCTTCAAAAATCCCCCCCCCCAAAAAAGGCAACATTTGGATCATTTCTCAGGGTTTCTTTCCAGTATTCAAGTCAACAAACAAAGCCTTTTGGGTGCCAGCACAACCTTGACATCCGCCATCACAATCGAGGTTGCTTGAAAACGACACGACACGAGCAGACACCAGGAAAACAACACGGTGAGCGGTGACCTTTGGAGGGGCAGCTGATGGTTTTCATGCAAAATCCACTGACTCGGGCTTCAAATCCGTGCCACCACCTCGCCGTTAGCTGGTGTTGTATAATATTCCCGAACCAGAGACACCATTCCCGCTGCCAATGCGTAAAGTAATCCATGACATAAAAAGACTTTTGGGCAAAATGGGTTCACACAGTTCAACACAGTAAACCAAACGTCCATTTCTTGTCTACAATAACACCTCCGCCCTTTCATTTCCAAGTCTCCTATCTATGTCCCCCTCATAAACATGCACACACAGGACATATTTTGCGCCTGCATCCACACCCACACACCCACACAATTCTCACCTGTTCACTCAGAAACACTCATTCAGAATGGTTTGGTATTTGTCGCAAATTGTTCACTTTCCCGAACAAACTCTCCCTACGTTTTTGTTTGTTTTTTCTTACTTAGTAATTGTTTTCATATTTTCTGGTTTAGCAATTTTTTTTGTATTTCTTGTTTCGTAATTTTTTTTGGTATTTTCTGATTTTGTAATTTTTTTTGTATTTTCTGGTTTAGTAATTTTTTTGTATTTTCTTTTTCTTCTGGAGCGGTGGAAAGAAAACCCGCTTACCTGATGGGGTTTGCTAAACAGCTTCGGCGGGTGGGGATTTGTGGAGAAATTGCTGTGGATAGATGTCGCTGGAGCTGGGCTGAGCTTGGCCGGAGTGCGGAAGCTACAAAAGAAAAGCGGAGAATCATTGGTTAGTTAAGTATTGCGTGATTAGAACAAGTCGGCATTGGAAACGCTTCACTGTGAATAACTTGCTGTACGGTTTGGAGACTCCTTGTTGAGAGAGACACTGCTGCTGAATGAAATATTGACTTTGCTGTATATCATGTCGGTGTGATTTGGCAGCTGTGTACCCATTCCTCAACAGCTATGGCGTTAAATCTGCAGGGAGGGCTGGGGAGTGAGTCTTTATTTCGTGATCAGTCGACAAAGATGAAGTGCGAGTGGCTAAACATAGCCGCTCTATTTTGGAGCCAGGATGAAAGATACATTAGCGACGACGCCATCGCTCATTTCTGCTGCGAAATCGTGCATGAAACTGCGAGAGAAAAAAAACGTGCCGCATTTGAAGGAATCATTCGGAACTAATGAACAACAAAATTGGAGAGAGCGAGGGACTATTTCATGTGGCTATATCCAAGGAGACTATTTTTCATCCAAGAGAAGACTAAGGGCTGGGGATTCGTTTGTGTGTTTTCACACCTACTGTACTTAAAAGGTCCGGACCAGAGTGGGAAACAAACCTTGGTCTGTTTCAAGCGGCCCAAACACAAAAGTGTCTTGGTGTTGCAATGCGGGCTACGGTGATTTTTATCAGCGAGGAGATTGAAGGCAGATGCGGCAAATTGGAGATTGTGGGCTATAATGTTTGTTCACCCATGCTAAGGAGACAAATCTGATTTGACAGGAGAGTACAGGCACTTGTAGCAAAGTAGAGAGCGGTATGCCATGTTAAGTTTTATCCAAGAGGAGACTGCGGGCACCTCTGTAAGGAGTAAACTGTCCCAACACTTTTCCTCATGTGGTCTACTATTCCCACTGCAGCCAGCGTGTCTAACCACATGTGACAGAAATTAATTTCTCCAGAGTGTAACGCTGGAAAGATTTCGTCTCTGATTAGCACTGTGTGTGTGTGTGTGTGTGTGTGTGTGTGTGTGTGTGTGTGTGTGTGTGTGTGTGTGTGTGTGCCTGAAGATTCGCAGGATGTCATTTTGCCATTTTGGCTTAAAGCGGCTATTTCGGAGTCAACTTTCCAAATACATTGCCGGCCTCGGTAGTGCTGTCCAGACTTGTTTGAAAGTACTTCCCTCGATGCTAGCATCACTTGTCAAGATTAAATTTGTTCGGTTTTACAAACATGAGTCGACCCACAAAAAAAGTTTCAAGACATGCCTGAAAAGACACAGGAAGGCTGCCATTTTGGTTTGATATTTTCTTCTTGTGTGCTTGCACGTTGTTGCTGTAAAACTGTAAATTTGTGCAGTGTGGTACAAATAAAAGACCTACTCCATTCTGTAGTCCATTCATCAAAACAAAAAAAAAAACCCTTTAATTTCATTTTAATGAGGCTTCCCTCGGCAAGGGCTGCTTTATAATTGCTTTTATCACCTTGTGGTGTGTTGCAAAAGCCTCCAGTCCTTTTAGGGCTCATATTGCGTAACACAACATCTCACTAGACAGGAAGCCACCCGACTAAAATCTATCCAACCTGATCTTTGGTCGTCGCATCCTACTGGAGAACGGTTGCTAGGCAATGCTGGCTGATTGGGTTACGAGGGAGGAGGGGGCGTGGGATCGAGTCGGGCATAGCCCACCCAATCGAAGCTTGTCCGAGTCGCCAGGGCTTTTTATTTTTTATAACTGTCAGTATATGTAATTGGGGCTGACACTTCAGGGGGAACAAGATGTCACTCGTCGGTGGGCGGTTGTTTGTTTAAATGGCACTGCAAGGCTCACCCAGGTGGAGGGGTCGTGCCCGGGGTTTCCACGGGTGTGCGGGGACCCCCGCCGACCTCCCACATCACCACTAAGATGACATATTCGATCAGCTCATTGTTGATTTGATCACCTACCGGAACAAGCTGCCACTTGAAATCAGGGTTCACCGTGACGCAGCATGTGGCTCGTTGGTGGATTACAATATTTTCGTAATTGTGGAACAAAAGCAAGTGCGAGAAGTTCTGTTTTGAATGCCGTTGGTTTGTTTGTCAAAATTATTTGGAAATTTATATAAGGGACATGGCCGCGATCATTTTTATGTGAAGATTTTGAACTGGAGCAGTCTTTGTGTGTCATGATGACATCACCAACCTTCAACTGCAGCCTCTCCATTTAACCGAGATTGTGTGTTACCTTGATGGTTTTGTTGCATAAATGTAGCATTTTTTCGCAATCATTTTTGGGTGGTGCCAATGTTCTTGATGGGGGTGGGGTTAAAGTGTGGGGTCCCCAACTTTCATGCTGTCCCGCACAACTGGAAGCGTGTGCAGATTTGAGGGGGACGTCACCCCCTCCACTTGAGCGCAACAGTGTTGCACAATCAAATAAAATGATCAAAGATCAGCGCATTGTTTTGTTCTTTACAAAAATTTATTCCAACAAAATTTTACAACACTTAACCAGCTCGTCGAATAATAACGATCAGAATAATCACGTTTTGCACAGTAAGTCTAAATATATCTTTTGAGTGTCATCTTCGTAAGGCTATTGGCTCATATCGTACACGTGGGACGTTTTCCTTGCCTCCACTTGAAAACAAACACCAAAAAAAAAAAGGAGAGAGGGAGAAAAATGTGGTTTGAAGGGCAATCAGGAAAAAAATAAAAAATAAATGGGTTGATGAGGATGGATGGAGTGTGGGCTTGAAATGTGAACTGATGATGTGCAGCATTGTAGGGCCTCTTAAATGGCCATCTGTCATTCAGGGCCATTTAATAAAAAAAATAAAAAATAAAAAAATTGATGCAAGGTAGCGTGCAGCCACTAAAACTGCTTCCTGCGTCACAAAGCCTGGAGGAGAGTGCACAGCAGTCAACAAAAACAGAAACCAAAAAAACAAAAAAAAGAAAAGAACATCCTAGCATCACATTTCCACGTTTGGCTCGCTGCTTTTCCTTCACAGTTTGTCTTTGTACACGATCATAAAAATTAAATTAAGTCAAAATGTCAAGCTGGACATTAAAAGCCTCTCGGTCGGCCGTTCAACATTCATGTGACGACGCAGTCGGGACATGCCAGATATGCGTGTGTGTGTGTGCATTTGTTGGTTGCAGTGAGTCAGTGCATTTTTTTTTTACTCATTTTAATCTTGCATTTCAATTTCTTGACATTTTTTCCTTTTATTAAACACAGTTGTTAGGAACAAAAGATGAGAAAAGGAAGCACAGAAGCGGAACCAGAAGGTCATGTGTCTCTCTCTAGGAACAACCATGTAACAAGTATCGTCTTTTGGTTTTGGCTAAGTCAATAATTAGTTCAGTAGAACAAAAAAGATCATCGAGACGCTTTACAGGACAACTGGCACGGGTGCAAAGAAAAACATTTGAATTTGAAGCAGATCTGCTTCAAGGTGCAGATTTTCACTTTTGCACTTTTAGGTCTGCTTGCATCAGGGCAGGGAGGGCCTCACCGGATGCAGGAGATGCATCTGTAAATCAAGTTTTCTGTTTGGAGTGATGCTAAATGCTTAGTGATCTACATTACTGCCTCCTACAGGACTGGAGTGGAACTACATCAGTAGTTTTGAAATAGTCACGTCAGAGATGAGACAGGATAAATCTTTTTAAAAAGTTATTGTTTGAATGCCATTTGAATATTCATTGGTAAGACGACAAAAAACAACAACAAAAAACTATTTTTGACAAACTTTGAAGATGGTGGAATTGCCAATGTAGACTTTATAACATTTTCAATCAGATCCGGATCAGGGTGGCGAATTTCACTTTTAGTCACGACAATCTGCTGGAGTGCGACTGCAGTTGCAGTTGAAAAAGAATCCAATTAAAAACTGTCAGTATCAGCAGACAGATACTTCTTATATGGTCAGAGAGAGACATGTTTAAACCCACAAGAACGTTTTTTTTGTTTTGTTTCCACAGACAAACAAGATTGGCACTTAACAACAGTGGAAGGCTTAAGCTCACTTGCGGAAGGAGAGAAGGACCCAAAGACCCCCAAAGGTACTCAAAAGATCCTCAGATTTAGGATGGATGAAGAATTTTCAGGAAAGGACAGAGTACGAGGTGACAAGGGAGGGGGGCACAAGAGCCAAACCCCCACCTTCCCCCCCAAAAAATGACTCACCAGGTATTTCGGGGGGAGCAGTTTGAGCCAGTCCCCCCAAAAAGCCTCAAAGTCCTCCCCGTCCAGGAGGGCGTCAAAGTCGACGCCGCTCAAATCTACATCTTCAAGTCTGTTGTGGATAAACGACACAACTACAGCAGCTTAATGTCATAGACAGCGGTACAGTGATTGTCTTTTAAAGCATTCATTCCCCCCTTGCAAACGTTTAAAAGACAAACAAAAACATCCCCACTGGAAGTAAGTCACACGCTCGTGCCCAAGTGCTTTTCAAGTAGTCAATAAAACAGTATTATTATCAAAATATTCCTTTTCATGGCTTCCTTCAGACAAAAAAGAAACACAAAAAGCGCTTGACATGTTTACGTTGTCGCTAGAGGGGCGAAAGGGGGCCTGGGGCGATGCTACAAGTAAACCAGCCGGCGTCCTTTGTTGTTCCGAACTCTCTGTCTGTACCTTTTGCCCAACACGGCGGCCAGGTACTTCTTGACCGCCATCTGCTTGCGGTAGCGGCTGTAGCTGTCCGTGAAGATGCCGTCCGAGTGGCGCTTGGACAGCGGCTCGCCGTTGTCCTCCATCACCCTGCCGCCGCTACGTCGGAACACATGCGGAGAGAGAGAGAGAGAGAAAAAAGAATTGATTAAGAAACGTCTGACAGACAGACGACACTGTCGAGAGAGGATATTAATGAGAGGACAGATTGAGCAGCATGCTGACGCATAATGACACGACACACGCACACGCACACACACACAGTGCAATGTAGTGCTACAAGTGGAGTGCACAAGTGCAAAGTAACACAAACGCACGCCGCAGTCGTCTTACCCGATCCGCTTGGCCATGAGCGAATGGAGATACTTCCTGGCCGACAACTGACCCAATGCTTTCCTGTACGCTTTGTTGAACATGCCGTCTGCGTGCCGTTCCGTCCTGGATGCCACGCACACACACAATACAAGACAAATGACAATTACGACAGGCCTTGAAAGTAACTTTCTTTTTCACATTTCCCTTATGATTGGAAATACCCCCCCAACCTCCAAAAATAATACATATGTTTTTATTGCCAAAATTTGATATCTTGTCAATCGAATTTAGTAATATTTCTCAATTTGTAATGAGAAAAAATAAATAAAAGAAAAAATGAAAAACTAAAATGGGATAATGTCCTTAACATAATGTCAAATACAAATTTAAAACTGAATAATTAAATAAAACTCAGATCCCGTAAAAACAAACAAAAAAATGATACAATAAATAAATCACCCAGCTACAGACTCAAACAAAGCATCTGGCAAGTGCTAATGGTGCATACCTCTTGTCGGGCGGCGGGTAGAACGGGGAGTAGACGTCATGGTCTTGCGTCCCCATGGGTAGACTTCGCACCTCCTGGCCATCGTAATCCAATGGTGGCAGCGAGTTCCCATCTTCGTCGTACAATTCACCCTCAAGGCTGTAAACAGCAGCAGAACAGAAAAAAAAAACATTCCCAATTAAAACTCAAATCCATCTTTTCTCTTGGTTACACGAGTGCCCACTCTATTAGGGACACCTGCCTGTGCAAATATGAAAATGGGATTATCTATGAAAAAGGATGTTTGTTTCCCCCGCCCCCCGGATCGGTGTGCTCGCCATTCAGTGGTCGGGCATGCATGCAAATGTAAATCCCATTACTGTCGCTGCCTGTCCCTGGTGGATGTTTGGTGGCCATTTAGTATGGATTTGCTGCCCAATGACATCACGCATAGAAAAAGACATTCAATTCTGGATGAATGAAAAAAAAAAAAAAAACAAGGGAAGCTGCAAAAAGTAAATTAGAAATAGAGTGAAAATTACAAGATACGTGTGACAACCAACAAAGTAAAATAATATAATTTAAAATGTCAAACACAGGTGGAATTTGGTGGGGTTTTTTGAGGGGGGGATTTCAAATATAAATGACTCATGGAAACAAGCAAACAAAAAAAAACTATACAGGATTTAAAAATAAATATTTCGACAGGCAAAAAAGGGGCACATCTAAAAGTGAAGATAAGCATGAAACTTGGGGGATTGTTTACGGTAACTGCCTACTGGAAGTAACATTGGTCAAAATAAAATGGAAAAAAAAAATACATGAACACATTAAAGTAATAACATACAGACGAAAATAAACACACCTATTTATCAACACATACAAAAATCAAAATACATGTAAGGATGAATCATAAATAGTAACAGCGAGTCAAAGCGTTTTCCACGTACGTGACGTGCGGAAAGGCGAGCCCCAGTTGCGATCCGCTGACGACACTGTGTTGCATGAAGATGCCGTAGATGAGCAAGGCAAGCATGGCTTTGCTGGACATTTTGCTGCAAAGAGCAAAGCAGTGACACACGCTCAATCAGACTTTTTCTCAGCTGTGCCAGCTTGAAAAATAAAAAAATAGAAGAAAATAAAAAAAGTGTGTCTTGTTTTCTGCTTACCGGTGGAAGAGCCCCTGTGCACGCATGAGTGGGATGCAAGCGCCTCTTCCTCTTTCCTCGTCCACCTCCTCTTCTTCTTCTGGTTGTGGGTGTCTCGTGTCCTCCGGAGCGTCGCCGTGTCCTCCTCCCAACATTTGCGTTCCAGGCAACTTTTTGGGAGTGTGCGTGTCCCTCCCTCTGCTCTTGCTTCTGCCTGCTTTTTTATGCAGCCTTCACTGGTCGCGAAGGTGGAAGGGCGGGATGGGAGGGAGGTGCCCACGTCATCAAATCCCGTTGGAGTTCATCCAGCCTTCTGTCCGGCCGGCCCGTTTCGGTACAGCGTGCCTCCATTTGTTTGGATGGGGGGCTAATAAGAAGAGTGCTGAAATGCAAAACAGTTCCAGGTTTGGATGTGAGTCATCAAATCTTTGAAGGATAATCATAATGTGATTATTAATCATTTACACGCTGTAGAGTTTGTGTGGCCTTGCTGGAGAGATGTGTTTGTGTAATAGTCGAGAAGGATGTTCTGGGGTTGTTTTTTCTTTTCTCTAATTTTGAGATTTTTTTTTCCATGACGCCTTAATTTTATATGTAATATAATGCTGCAAAGCACCTTGCCTTTCTCAACAATGACCAATTTAAAATTTGAGGCCAGCTAAAGATAAATACATCAATTTCCGGGCAATCCAATGCAAGTAACTTCTGAGTCCCTTCACAATGCCCTGAACTTGAATGAGGAAAATCATCGACAATAATAACGAGTTCAAATTTATTGCTCGAAGCCAGTGACTTTGGCAAATGGTGTCAGCCAACTTCTTGCGTCAGGCTCAGGACAAAAGGCTTCATAGCAACCGCATGAGTTCCACACATTGACTCATTCACTCCCAAAGACGTTTTTAAACGTCTTTTCAGACTTGGTCTAGAATTGGGTGGTACTGAATGAGTTAATAAATTAATAATATTGGTAGAATGATTTCCTAAGATGTCAAAATGCAAGCTTCATTTCTTACACCAGCAAACACACCTCATACCTGAATGAATTATTAAAATGATTTTATCTGCACTAAAGTGGTTACGTCATTCGTTGGGAGGAGTTTACTACATAGGCTTAGATCATAAGTTACATAATGCCACCAATATATAAGTTACTCTGTGGGAGCTAATTGAGATTTATATTGGCACTTAATCATTAAAATATATATATATATATATATATATATATATATATATATATATATATATATATATATATATATATATATATATATATATATATATATATATATATATATATATATATAAATACCTCCCCCACACAAGTGTTGGCGTTTTGGAACATGACTAGATGCAAACAATAAACGTAAAATTCCAGATTTAAGCGAATACTGTATATACAGAATACGAAATCACAGTGATCCTGAAAGTGTACTACGAGTCACACTCGTGGTACATGGGCTCCCTCTCGTGGTAGATAAAAGAATCAGCGCCCCGGTACAACTCAGTTGAATTCAACTTTTAAGATCAAAACATGGCCTTTCATGTTCAAGAAGTGACTGCGTTTAAAACATTTAGGTCAGATTTTACAGTACTGCACGGTACAGTACTGTAAATGCAATACGTTCATTATTTTTTGCAATACCGCAGTGAAGTGGAAAAATTAATTCTGGAGAAGCACTGCCCCCAAGTGGCCTGAGGAGGACGGTGCACTGCAAGGCCCAAACATGAGGCACATTTGCAGGTCTATTCACATCCACATATCGTCTCCCAGGATCCTGTAAGAACTGAGAGCTCTCAGTGTGCATTAATAAACATATTTTCACATGAAAATGTCAATCAAAAGCGAGCATGATCGCTTTTATTCATGAAATCTCAACTCAAATCACAATCAATGAGCAATGTCGTCCAGTAAAATGACGATGATTTAGTTAGTTCACAGGAGCGAAAATAAAGCTGTCGTATGGAAGTAATGATTTCAAGAATTCTAATTTTAGCAGCGACGCTTTTTATAGAAGTCGCCACAGTTGCCGCTCTTTGGAGCCTTCATTGAAGCCTCGTGCCTCGGAATGTTCAAATCGGCTCATGATTAGGCCAGTTATACGATTTGAGATTGTCTATGAAAACGGGCTAAGGTTGGAAATAGGAGGGAGGGGGTGATCAAACGTATACAATGCGCAAAAAGACGTTCTTTGCGCTTGTTGCTTGCGAGCGTCAATAAAACACATTATATTCGTGGAACTCTGCACAGGAATAAAGCAGCCGGTTTGATCCTCGCTCCAAAAGTGAGCTGCGTCTGAGTTCCGTCATGACTGTTTAGGAAAAGTGAGGAATCACATTTTTTTCATCAACTATTTTTTTCCTACTCATTCAAACTGGCACGGGGGCTCATTTCTCGTAGTTGTGCTGTCTGCGAACCTCCATCTGAGGTCGCCAACGCTCCACTTATGTCAACGGGCGTCTCGTGTCCTCCCTCCCTCTGTCCGCGTCTTTTTTGTTTGTGTGTGTGCGCGCGCAAGTGTGCGTGTGCTCCTCCTCCTTCATTGTGCATGTTGTCCTCCAGCAGCAGCAGCAGCAGCAGAGCAAGCCCGGCTATTAATCCCAGCCATCACGTCGGCGCCTCTGCTCGCCTAAGGAGGCCTGCGTAAGTTGGGACATGCTGCTGCCGAGCCGCGCCAGGGCGTCAGCGTCCAAAGCGGACGCCAGCACGAGCTGACTTGAGCTGCCGGAGCATGCTTGCACCTCATCAGCACATTGCTTTCTACTTAACAGCAGTGGTGCACGCACGCACGATGAAGGCGGATCGCTTCCGCTTGGAATAGCTCTCCCCCCCCCTCCTTTTTCCATTTGGGTGACTAACAGACAAGAAGAAAAGCGGTGCAAAGAGCCACGAAAAGGAAGGTAAGGACAAATGCAAAGTGGTCTTTGTCACGTGAGGGTGGGCCTGGCATCAACAAAGAAGTCATCAGTATGCAGCACGTGACTTAAGTATTAGGACATGTACACATCTTGAATTCATCATTCATCTAAAAGCATTTGGGACAATCCAATGCGATGCTATGCTCAATATGGGATTCCCAAAACGTGGCTCGGGGCCCAAAAATATATATCTATAAGGGGGGGTTGCCAATTTCTGAGTGCTTTATTGTACAAGTCAAGAAACATTTGAAGCCAATATCCTGACAGGGCTTCCCTGTTTCTTGCATAGACCCGAAACAAATGCCACTTTAACTGCAGCGTTTATCCATACAGACAGATGGACATAGTAGGGCCCAATCGATTAATTGGCCTGCTGATTAAATCATGTCATCGGCCAAAATCATCAGCAAGTGAGCATCTACATCAGTTGTACACGAGTAACACTGGTCTCATACTTTATTACGCAGAACCTAAGGCTCAACCTTGTCTCCCTAAATATAACGGAATTTGTTGACATAGGGTCATCAAATGGGGTCAACGACTCTGGGGTCATGTCATTCAAAACAAAGCAAATCAGAATTTTTACAAAGAATGCTTTGGTGAGCAATGAAAGTTGTGCAAGGAATCAACCTGGAAGTCACTATTTCACACACAACCATTTGTGTAAAATAAATGCAAAATGCAACAAAAATGCGGCGGAAGGAGCGGCGACGACACAGCATCTGTTGGCAGCAAAAAGCTACCCTGAGAGCGTCAGCTGATAAAAGCCGTCCGAAAAGACACGAAAAACTGCTAACTTATGAGAGTAACACTTATCGGAACAAATACCAACCGCTGAGTTAGTGGCCTTCAATGCTGGTACTTGGTCATCAATCATTCACATATATGAGCATGAATGTAGCATGCTAGCATGGCGGGTGGGACATTGTTTTTGCAGATGTCTTCCCGCTTACTCTTAAACAAAGTTTCATCTTGAGGACTAAAACACAAGAGGGAGCAATCAAACAGCCACAACCGAAACTGCTTGGAAGGGAACGGCTCCCCAGGCTGGCAAAATTAGCAGCGTCAATTAGCTTTTGGCCAATGATGTACTTTTGCTTGAGTGGTGCTACTATTTACTTTTGGGAAAGTTAGCTTCTGCATTTCAGCGGGATATACAGTGTGTAGTGTAGTCCTGTCAACACTCCGAGAGTAGCGACATTCATGCTACAGATTGGAGGTGACCTCATTTTGAACTGACACGTATCCGTATTACCGCTAATACAATACAACATCCAAATAAAGGAAGGAGCTAACATGTACAGTACCATTTTACTGCGTTTGATTACACAAAGACTTCCTTTCTCATCAACTCCTCACCTTCCTCGGCTATTGTGTCTTTTGTTGGGCGTTTGCATGCAAAGCAGAGTAGTAGGTCGCCTTCCCTCGGGCTAAAGGGATGTTGTCGGTAATGAGAATGCGTTCCAATAATAATTAGAGCGAGGTGGGTTTTCCTTGTGGTGCCCCGGCTTATTAATGCACTTTACTTTGATGCAATCCACTGGATTTTTAAAGATGGCTTTTGTCATGATCACAAATTTGCTGAACGACTGAACCTGAAGCTCAGCGCAAAGGAACTCAAAAGGTAGAAGCGACAGATTGAAACGACTTATGCGGTAATTTTGCAAACCCGGGGAACCTCACTTTATGCACTCGCGCCTCCTTGCATATGGCCACACGATGTAGTTTGGATTCATGATTATTCAGTCTCCTTTTGGGACTTGAAATTCTAAATTTGATAGTTATGTAGTCTGACTGTCGGGTTGCCCCCCAAAAAATGGGTCATTGGATTGAAACTCATTGTGTCATGATAAATAGGAGCTCAGCTTTTTATTTTTTTCTATTCATTTTTTTATGATGATCCTCTTAAAGCAAATCCTCCATTCTGGTGATCTTCCTTCTCGTTCCATCTGGTGATGTTGGCACATTTTAACCATCATCGGCCCGACCTGCAGAATCAACTGTTTTTTTTTCTTTTTTGGGGGGGAGGAGGGTGTGGGTGATCTTGATTCTTATGGTTTCCTTTGCAGTACAGCTGCGAGAACCCCATGAACTCCCCCTCGCGCCTCTCCCCGAAACCACCACTTGGCAAATATCCCCCTTCGCACGTCACATTGATCTTGGAATCAACAGCGTGCCGCCTGCCAATTAACCCTCGGCGGCCATGCTCGGCTAATCAATCCGAGCAAACCCCAGCCCCCGCCTCATTCCCCTTACCCTTCTAGACTTTCTTTACGCGAGAGTCAGAGAAGAATGCCACTAATGCCAGAAGGCGAAATGAAAGCCAGTCTGATGTTTTCAAGCTCACAGTGCGGTCGGGCACTGGTCCTCGGAGGCGACCACAGCAAGAAACACACTGCAATGTTTAACGCTTGCTTCAGTTTGATATTTTCAAGAGGGCCTCCCTCTCATTGAGCTATGTCCCTTTCTGGACATGAAACAGCGGTCAGTGTGATATTCCACCTTATTCATTAGCTGATGAGTTCTGCCTGGCAACAAGTGACCACCATGCAACGTCGCCTGAAATTGTCTGAAGTGATGTCATCTTTTAGAAATACTATTTTATTCACGGTCAAGCAGCATTTCTATTCCCTGTGCAATATAGAAAGTAAGTGTAAAAAGAGAATCATGGCATGGTGACAAAGATGTTTTACAGGTTTGCAGCTTTTCTCTGCAGTTGACACCCCAAAATTCGATTACCATTTAAATGATTGAAATTGTCTCGTAAATTGCTAATGACTTGGGGAGAAAGAGGAACTGGAGCATAATTGAGAGCATTGTAGCTTTTTTTGAAGTTTGCATCCTTTCTCACCAGTTGGTGGCGGAACTGGTTCAAAAGGGATTTATTACCCATATGTCCCAGTTGCTACACGGCTTATCGTCTTAGCGACAACAAGAGTGATTTGGGAGATAATGTTAGGACACGCATGACATTTGATTTTATGGACATATTGCGACAGCTTCGGGGCCCTGCATGTCACGAAGACTGCGCTTTAATCCTTCGCCGTTACGAGCTGTTGTGTCTGTCACAGCAGGGCACCGCGATGGGCTGCGTCGAGAGTAAAGAGGACAAAGGCCCCGCCATCAAGTACGGCCCGGAGAATCCTTCGCTGTCCGAGCCCAACGCTGCCGCGGCAACACCCCACGTAGGCCACTACGGGCCTGATCCCACCCAGCTCCAGCCCAGTCTAGCACCCTCCGCCTCCTCCTGCGCCGGCAATTTCAACTCTGCCTTCACGCCCTTCGGCGGATCTTCAACCGGGATGACCCCGTTCGGGGGGGCGTCCTCCTTCACCGGCCCCGTGTCCAACTCCTTCTCTGGTTCTGTCCCAAGTAGGTCAAAAAAACCAAGTACACTGGCGGTTTGAGATACGGGTGACACGAATTTTCCCTGATGCATCATTGCCATGAAGTGAGCGCATTAGCTGACACAACCAGATGTGGTTTTATTCAAGTAGAAACCCTCCAAAATGTAGAAATGTATTCAAAGGGACCCGATGCTTCATTTGTTCGCACTCACAGAGCTAACACATTACTTTATACTCCCACAAATTCACTAGCATCGGTGGCGCTCACGCTCCCATTGTCAAGCCGTAATTATTGTGAGAATGATGTGCGATTCGGCTATCATAGCGCGCAAGCCTCTTGTTTTGGTGGAATTTAGTCGGTAATCCTCCTCCGCGTCGGATGATATGATCCCCAAAGGACATGTTTGCTTGTCTCTGGGAGATAACAGGATGACGGACGAACGTTGTCAGTGGGCTCTTCTACGGGGTGCTATCTTTACGAAATGATTGAGGCCGTGCGTCTCAATACTTTTGTCATCTATCTGCCGTTCGTGCGTTCCAGGTGGCGTGACCTTCTTCGTGGCGCTGTACGACTACGAAGCCAGAACGTCAGACGACCTGTCGTTCAAGAAAGGCGATCGCTTCCAGATCATTAACAATACGTACGCTTGTGTCCCCCCATAACAACTACAAACAGACGTGTAGCGCTTGATTGATAGCCGATTCCCTCCGCAGGGAAGGAGACTGGTGGGAAGCTCGTTCCATCACCAGCGGGAAGAAAGGTTACATCCCCAGCAATTACGTCGCCCCTGCGGACTCCATACAGGCTGAAGAGTAAGTAAGATGCCACGTGAGTGACACACGACACCATCCATCGATTTGCTATGGAGTCAATAAGTTTGTGGGTAAGCCCAATGCCAGATTTAAGCTGTGTAAATCACAAGACCAGTCTGGAAAAAAGTTTGGGAAACGCTGGTGCAATGGGTTCATGTTGCATCAACAGGCCTCTACTCCGGAATAAGCAATGTAAACCACTACGCTAGAATTTCTCTGGCACTACCAGTTGGCTGCAAAATGTTTCAGTTCAAAAGCTCATTTCTCCATCTTAACCACCTGGCTCAAATTATTTGGTTACTTCTTGCCGGTCTTCCCAGGTGGTACTTTGGTAAAATGGGCCGGAAGGACGCAGAGAGGTTACTTCTGAATCCAGGGAATCATCGAGGGACGTTCCTGGCGCGAGAAAGTGAAACCACCAAAGGTGACGACTTCACGGTCCACTTTCTGCTACCTGCTTACATGTTTTCAAGTGAATTGTAACCCGCTGGTCTCGGTGTCCAGGTGCTTTTTCTCTCTCTATCCGTGACTGGGACGAAAGCAGGGGCGACAACGTGAAGCACTACAAGATCCGCAAGCTGGACAGTGGAGGGTACTACATCACCACGCGAGCGCAGTTTGACACCTTGCAGAAACTTGTCAAACACTACATGGGTATGTCATGATGTACTATAATCAGAAATGTAATGAGACACGTAGCCCCTTAGTTCAGAGGTAATCCCAGTGGACTGTATTAACTCATTCACTCCCAAAGACGTTTTTAAACGTCTTTCCAGACTTGGTCCAGAATTGTCTGGTACTGAATGAGTTAAGTGCACGCGTGTGTAATAATGACGGAGGTTCCCTCATCCGATATTTCAGAGCATGCCGATGGCCTCTGCCACAAGCTCACCACCGTTTGCCCCACGGTCAAACCTCAGACGCAAGGTCTCGCCAAGGACGCATGGGAGATCCCCCGAGAGTCCCTCAGACTGGAGCTCAAACTGGGCCAGGGCTGCTTCGGAGAGGTCTGGATGGGTACGTTTGAACATGGACCAGAAACTCCAACCAACATGAGCAGCGTCAACCACTACACCAGTGTTGTTCAAACTAGTGAAGCGGCGCGCATTGTTTCTACTCCATCAGTAAGTTCCCTCGTCCACGGGAGTCAGCTATCTGAACTACACCAGAGTTCCACAAACGTCGGAGTGGTGTTTGAAAATTGCTGATTCAATTATCCCAGAGTATTAGGAACACCGATACGAGTATTTGTCGAATTATTTTGGACTGGCCGTGAATACTGGAATCCGCTACACCCGTGTCACCTACGTGAAACAGTAGGTGACACTATGCTAGTGTCCAATACAATGAAAAAGGTCCTTGGCAGAGGTAAAAAATGTGTGAGGAAATATCGATGTTTTAGTGGCTAAATAGAGTAGATGCTTGTATCTATTTCTGTCCATTTCCTGCAGAGGCTTCCTCTGTTTGTTGTCTTTTCATCTCTGGAGATGAGCTCAACTCAGGGGCACGGCCAAAATGTTCATCATCATCATTATTATTATTATTTTGCATTAATATTCTGACCACAGTTAGTCATCCAGTTAGTGAAAACATCTTTGATTTTATTGTTCTAATTTTAAACAATGTAGGAGAAGAGTTTAACGCGACACGAAATTTATGGATCCTCAAGTAAGAATACTTAGGATTGCAAAATTGACCAAGGGCTAACTGAATAAATCGACTCTTATTTTTTTTTTCCCTTTGGTAACATCACACGCCTATCTTAATGAAGATGATTATGCGTCGCCCCCTGGCAGTTGGCTGACGACTGGTTGCGCATTTGAAATGTAGAAACGGCCGTCTATCAGGTTCATTAAATCACGGCTGCCAAAATTGGAATTGGGATTACAAGTTGATTTATCGTACAGCCCTACTCAGGACACCATCCTTTTTTTGGACTTTAGTAGGAACGTTTCTGCAAAGAAGGCACGATGTCACTGTGAGGCGCGCCAACACTGAACGCTGTTGTCTTCCTCTCACCAGGCACGTGGAACGGCACCACCAAAGTGGCTATCAAGACGCTGAAACCGGGCACCATGTCGCCTGAGGCCTTCCTGCAGGAGGCTCAGATCATGAAGAAGCTGCGACACGACAAACTGGTGCCGCTCTACGCCGTTGTCTCCGAGGAACCCATCTACATCGTCACCGAGTACATGGCCAAAGGTAACACAAACGCGTGCGAATTTGTAATCTCATGTCGCCTGTTGGGGAGGGGGCTCTGCATCCGTTGAGACTGGGGAGCTCAAGTGATATCCCACGAGAGTGGAGAGGACATGATTGCATTTTCCTCCTGCTCTATTTATAAACGCATCAAGCCCGGGCCTGCCATGTCCAAGAAGTCAAGCCACCCACTCTGCTTTTCATTTCTCTCTCTCTCTTTTTATAAGCATATCAGCAATGCCAAGGACATAAAACATATTCATGGAGGCTTTAATTCAATTTGCTCAGAAAAGGCGAACAGAGCTACTGTGGTTTTGTTTAGGATTGCGGTTTACGACATGGTGATATTCCGCTCTGATTAATACTTTTGCTCATAGGTTGTGACAATTAAGTGAGCTTCATTGACTATTTATTACAAGCCAATACATTTGTATGCATGCTGTTTTAGCATTTTTTTTTTTTCATGAACAGGCAGCTTGCTGGACTTCCTCAAAGAAGGCGACGGAAAGTTCCTGAAGCTTCCCCTGCTGGTGGACATGGCTGCACAGGTGAGCTGAAATAATTACTCAAATGGAGATTCTCATTGAAAGGAGTTATGTTGGAACAATTCGGCTTTTTGGGGCAGTTCTCTGAAGGCTTCTGTTGCTGTGACAACTGAGGCAAAGCGAGGGCGTTGCAACAAAGCGAAGGCTACTCTCATGACATGACCCCTTCCAGAATTCTCTTTTCAAGAGTCATTGTTGATTTTGTTTTTCCAAGATCGCCGACGGCATGGCGTTCATCGAGAGGATGAACTACATCCACCGGGACCTACGCGCCGCCAACATCCTGGTGGGCGACAACCTGGTGTGCAAGATCGCAGACTTTGGTCTGGCCAGGTTGATAGAGGACAACGAGTACACAGCGAGGCAAGGTAGGGGAGATAGATGCATTTGCTCTCTGAATTATACCACGAATAATAAACATTTTGTGATGGCATTTCCCACCTGTTAAAGGCACGTTTTGCTACTTTCAATATGAATGAACTTCCAGTTTGCCCTTTAGAGGAAAGTGAAAGGGCAGAATAGAAAGGAGGATCTAGAAGAGGACGCTTGGGCGCTCTCCAGTGGAGCTAATGTCTGTTATGTTGCGTCCAGGAGCCAAATTCCCCATCAAGTGGACGGCACCGGAGGCGGCACTTTATGGACGCTTTACCATCAAGTCGGACGTGTGGTCCTTTGGCATATTGATCACCGAGCTTGTCACCAAAGGCCGAGTACCCTACCCGGGTGAGAACAGCCCCCGCCCCAAAACGACAACGACATACATACAGCGGTGCCTAATTCGTTTTGTCAAAACACACAAGGACACATACACTTTTACACACTCGCAAAGATGGATGCACATGCACACAGATGAGCCCATCTGGTGGAAGATTGACCATTGCTCTTGCTTCTAACCAATTGTCACACTCATATTACCCTAAGGGTGTGTATGTTGTGTCGAGACTGCAGTGTTTGTGTCCGAAGCATCCGTGAATAATTTTATGACGCAGATATTTAAAAGGTATTTACATGTACTACATATATATCATTAGATACTTCATGTATATGATATCTTGTGTATTAAAAACAACCCCATAGCTTAGGTTTTCAGTCTGCTCGATTAATGCTAACACTAAATAGCATTTGTATTGTGATGCTATAACTCTTTAAGCAACAGATTGAACAAACAGTCCAGCAACACACGAAGAAAGACAATATAACAGTACTCACACTCACAGTCACATCTTCTTTGTCCTCTGCGAAGAACGACTCATATTAGTGTTGCACCGATGAACTGAGACGAGCTGAGACAGCTCAATGATCAGTGTCTGCCTTACATAGTCCAGACAGGCACAACCTGAACGAGCACCACAATGGCCAATTATTTAAGAGCGTGCAATGAAAACTGTTTTCCATTCAAATTAATTGTCATAACTGAATGGGGTTTTTTTTTTTTTTAGAAAGTGCCATATTTAAATCAGAAGCAAAACAAATGATGTTTTGCTCAACTCACTACTCGAGTGACTGGCTGGCTCGTTTTCTTGCAGGCATGGTGAACCGTGAAGTTCTGGAGCAGGTGGAGCGCGGCTACCGCATGCCGTGCCCGCAGGGCTGCCCCGAGTCGCTGCACGACATGATGAAGCTGTGCTGGAAGAAGGAGGCCGACGAGCGGCCCACCTTCGAGTATATCCAGTCTTTTCTGGAGGACTACTTCACTGCCACGGAGCCCCAGTACCAGCCTGGGGAGAACCTATAGCTCACCACGGGTGTGTGTGTGTGTGTGTGTGTGTGGGTTTGTGTGTGGGTTTGTGTGTGTGTGAGTGTGAAATCTTCC